>UBIG03000083.1:0-65720 GCA_900464855.2 Musa schizocarpa
CTTTTATGCTTTTTGTGATATATCTGACTAACAGTTCTTACTTCCTTTTCTGATATTCGAGGTTAGAAATTTTGCTTCCCTTCTGATGTTCGAACTAACGATTTTTTACTTGATGTTAAAGTGAGTTTTTTTCCCCCCTTGTCATTGTCAAAAAAAAAAAAAAAAAAAAAAAGAAGAAAAAAAATATAATTTTATAATTCTTTTCCTTTACATAATTTTTAAATCATGACAATCAATAAAGATAAATTTTTTCATTAAGAGTGATCAATGAGATATAGATATCATAAATATAAGGGAATATTAAAACATAAGAGAAAAAAATCAATTTATATACAATGTTCCAAGTATCTAAAAGTACATTTTCTCAAGTTGTGGGTATAAAAAATCAAGAGAAAATAACTTGTGATTCATTTAAATAAATATTCTCTTTAATAATATAAAAGATAAATAAAATTGAAGTTATAATTTTGAAATTCAAGATAGAAACCATGATTCATTTGGATCATTCTTCTCTTTAGTAAATAGCACAAGAAACTTAAGAGATTAAAATAAGAGATCTTGATTCACACAAAAAAATCTTAAGAAAATTATCAAAATCAAGATCATGATTTCAATAAAGCTTTCTTTAATATATACATGAAATAGAATCATAGAGTAAACAAGGATCTTAATTCATAAGAAAAAATGGAAATCTCAATTATAAATCTCCAAGAATCAAGATTCTTTTAGATAAAACTTTCCTTAGAAGATGTAAACATACAAGAACAAAATGAATTGAGAAAGATAAAACATCAAAAATGATTCATATAAAATAAATCTCAAGTTATAAACACTAATAAATCAAGTGTTTTGATAAAATTAAAATCATCATAAAAATTACTTTTTCTTTCATTTAGAAAATTTATTTAAAAAGCAACGATTGATTCCTATAAGATTAAAAAGTAGCTAAAATTCTTTTAGTTTCAAATTTTGATTGATTTCCTTTGCTCTAGTCTTTCATACAAAAGCTACTTATCATTGTTTAAAACCAAAAAGTAATATGAAAAAAATGTTAAGATACACAATGCTTCTTAAAAACATATATAAAATTAATCTTATTTAATGTACAAGTATAAAATTAAATATTTTATTATTTTATCATAAAACATGTAATTATCATGATATTTTTTTTTAATTAAATCATGAAACAAACAGCGGTAATTTTGATGGTAAGGTAAAGCGATTTGATTGAGTTACTTGCCTTATTATTGAAAGCCGTCCAAAGCATAGTTCACACTTCATCTTCGGATGTTCTCGATTAACCCTTGTGCTTTCTTCTTCTTGTCCAAAACACCTTCTTCTTCACTTTGTATCTTTGTCTTTGAGTTCCCGGCTTCTTGCATTTATAAAGCAGGCGGGTTGTATCCGGGTTAAGTTCATTTGATTTGGTTTCTTATTTTATGAATTTTTTTGAGTTTTCTCATCAAAAGTTCTATGTCATACATCACTTGAGTCTTTGCTCTAGTGGTCTTCTTTTGTTTTAAGCATCAAATCCTTCATATTCTTTTTGAATATTATTCTTATATGCCTTATATCTGAAGTCACATTTCATAGGTCATTAATGAGCCCTGATTTCTTCAATAGAATAATTCAAGTCCTTTGTTTCTTAAATAGTGGTTACTTTTGGATCCCAACTCTTTTGAAGGAATCTTAGAATCTTATTAATAAGTTCAAAAATTAGAAAAATTTATCAGTGCTTTTAAACTATTGGCGATATCCAGTAAACTAGTGTACATGTCTCTAATGGTTTTCGCTTTGGTTTTATATGAAATAATTCAAAATCATGCATCAAAAAGATTTATCAGAGAAAGTTTTTACTCTACTTATGTCTTAGGTGTGATTTTAGGTATGCCAATCTCATGTGTGAGTTTTCACAAATGGTAACTGATTAAATTCATTTTTATGCAAGGTACAAAACAAAGTATTCACTTTGGCATTCAAAGAAAATGATTTTTCTCAAAAATTATTTCTATTCATTCATAAGATTAGAGGGTTGTTAAAACCATATTTGATAATATTTCATAAAATTAAAATTCAAAGAAAGCAAAGAAATTCTCATTGAAGTTTTTCAATAAGTGTAGTTCATCCATTGTGTTGAATCTTGGATTTTGATGATAAAACCAATGATAGTGTTTTTATGATCTAAGCTACATTTTGGTGATACGATTACCCATCGAGAAGAGATAATAAAAGAGGGAGAAATCATACATTACATTGAAGAAATATGTTAGATGATTGGATGTGAGGCAAAAGGGATGGGTCAGCGTAATTGAGGGGAAAGGCTTCATGCCCATGGGTCGAAAGTCCATCGAACCAAGAAGAAAAAAATTATGCTAAGGAAATTCAGAGTTATGGAGGTCAACTGGACCAATTAGGTAATAGATTGCAGAGATGATGGTATGAAGAATGGACTTGTAGATGGACAATGATATCATGGGACAACAATTGATTCGAAGCTTTATAATAATTATTTAGAATCGAAATAGTGTTTAGGTGTAATTGTGTTGGAACTAGGCCAACTCAATTACGGGTTAATTAGGCCCAAATCAAAGACTGTGTTGGGTGAATGAAGGCCGAAACAATGACCAAGAGCCACATCATCCGGTGGCATTGCTAGGGTTGGTCAACCGGCGAGCAGCGAAGGCTTTCGACCTCCCAAAGGTTCAGTCTGATAGTACTACTTTAGTGTCAAGTAATTTAGCCAGGACATAGTCTCAGGGATGTCAAGTAGTGGTACACCACCGGTGAATGGTACCACCATGACGCAAAGGTAAACTTAGTACCCCAAAAATTTTGAGATATTTGAATTTTGGTTCTAAGTTTTGAAACCACTTGGGGTCTATATAAATATCTCAGCTATTCTTGCTTGGCATAGCAAGAATTGAGCAGTAAAGAAAGTGAAAACTCACAATGATTCTAAGTGTAGTCCCTCCTCATAATTAAAGTTACCTACAAGAGAGGTGTGTGCAGGAACATTTGCAAAAGGAAGAGTTGTAAAGGGTGATTGGTCTTAGCCCATTAAAGAAAGACCATTAGTGGATGTCGGTGGCCTCGGCGAAGGAGAAATGGGAGGGACGTGGTTAGGACGGTGAACCACTATAAATTGGTTTGCTGCTTTACTTTGTTTTACCTTTATTATAAACCACTTTAATACTTACTACCCTCATTATATTCTTATATAATTATTTTTTTTATGTTAAACGTCATTCGATGTGGTTTCCAATGAACCAAAATTTTTGAAATTGAACGTTTTTATTATCACTAATTCCCCCTCCCCTTTTGCACTCTCTAATTTTACGGCGATCCCAATAGTTGGTAAGTTTACATTATTTCTGGTTTGCTTAACACCAAAAGAAATGATTCTATCATTCTCATAGGATGGAGAGGCACTAAGAGGGAGGGGGGTGAATTAGTGTGGCGGATTAAATTCTTAAGTTTGGAAACCCATTTCCGTAAATGGCTAGTTTGTAAAGGAAATTTTGATTCGATGAAAGATGACTTAGTTGAAGTTTTCGAGTAAAGGAGATTTAGAAAAAAACCAATGATTTTAGCCAAAAAAGAAACTATTTCTTAAACACTCACACATTCAAGAACGGCCATCATGTTAGTGGTTCAAGTGACCTACATCCACTTTCAAGCCTCCTGGCGAGTCTCCCAACTTCCACTAGCAAATCTTTTTTGAAGGACCAAATACTCCTTATAACCCTTTACAAGAACCACACCTTGCTGCATTTTTTTCAAAGAAAAAAGCGGGAGGGTGAACGTTGCTCATCTAAAAACAAACAAAAGCTGTTCAATTTTAACTCTCAAAAGGGTGATTCTTCTATTGAGAAAAGAGGGGTATTTATAGACCAAGAGGATTTTAAATTTGAGCTCCAAATTTGAATTGTTTGCTGTTTCCGATGTTGGTTGGTGTTATCACTGTCATGGGGTACCACCGCCTAATGCATTGTCGAGTCGACAAGATAGTTGCGATGCTCTGATTTCCAAGGCAAAAGGTGTGCCACCACCCATGTGCTGGAAGCGATGCCACTTGCTTGACTCTACCATCAAGTTCCATCGCCATGGCGTTTCCAATCAAGCCCAATCAACCCAATAAGAGTCTGGTGGCCCCTACTAGGTTTAAATAGATTATTTACCTAATCTTTACCCTAATTATGCATAACTACAAAATTGAAACATAATTCTAAGTGCGATTTAAACTAACATTCTTCAAGTCTACTTTTAGCTTTTGATGAACTTTAGTGGACTTCCCACACACCCTTGATTTCTTCCGACCGACTCTCAACAATGCTCCCGGACTTTGAGCTCAGCTCAACGAAGTCTTTGGAAAGCTTCCAACCTTTACCGGGAATCTTCACGAAACTCCTCCATCTTTTTTTTGATGAACTTTGAGACCTTCTGCAAGAAGTAATTACCATCTCGATTTGATTCTCGCAACACGCTCGACCACCCTTTGGACCCCAGTGAACTCTTGAACTCCCAACAAACTTGACCAAGATTTGCTTTTATGTTTTCATCCCATCGTAGTTAATCCTTTGCACACTTATCTCAATAATATAGATTAGAACAAATAACCTTACCAATTGACTTCATCATCAAAACCGAGGATTCAATAATCTCCATTTTTATGATGACAATTAATTGATGATGGAGTTATTTAACCCCCTATCTATATGCCATATAACGAGAAAGAAAACACTTGAATTCAATCTTTTGAATTAAATCAAAAAAACCGATAATTTCATTTAATGTCATTATGCTTAATAAACAATTTTCATCCATAAATATGAAAACTTCATATTTTTTCTTAATGAAAAACAATGTCAAAAGGTACCAATCATTTATAACCATTCAAATATGACAAGGATAAAATGATAAAAAAAGAGTTTAATATGAAATACGATATCATATCAATAAAAGAACCAAATTTTTATCATTAAGAATATTACATTTTTTTACATTTTCACGATATTAACCATATAAGTTGTTGTGATTCATTTTTCACTCCATCATATCAATTTCAGATTTTTCTCTCATTTGTCATCAAAAAGAGGTAAAAACCCATGCAATTATTACGAAGAAAAAAAAACTTCATTTATTAAGCTACAAGAAGGAGACATCAAAAATTGATTAATCATCAGCTTGGCATTCATGATAAAAAACATTCTTAAAGTAGGTAAAGGGAGCATGAAATCATTCAAGAATCAATATCCAATTCAAAAAAATGTTATTACAACAATATGAAAGCATCATAAAAAAAATTTCATTCAAAAAAAAAAATCATTCTAAATCCATTTAGATGATATGAAAGAAACATCATTGAGAAAACATACAACATCATCCATACATTATCCATAGTAGTCTATGGGATTTTTCAAAAAAGATGTTAAAAGGTAACAACTAAAGGTTTATGGTAATTTCAAAAGGTTACATACAAGTAGCTCTTCTAGTACCAAAAATTCATTAAGTGATTTCCTTCAAAATTTTATCTATCGCATTTGTGTTGATTTGATTTTCTGTGATTTGATTTTGATTTAATGCTAGCATGATTGGATCTTTAGTGGATGGAGTAGAGTTGTTTTGAGTGGTGCCGCTTGGACCAAAGGGAGGAGGGAGATTCACTTCCCAATAATTGGTGTTTTAGGTTGTTCATCGTGGGGGAATTAGATCAATCCTTCTAGGTTGCCTAATCCATATACAATTTCTAAAAAATGCATCAAGTCTCTTCAAGAGGTTTACGTTTATAGTGTTATATTTGCCTACTTTTAGCTATTTTCTCATGGTGACGCACAAATATCATGTGCGGGCATTAATCTAGTGATCAACAGACATACGATAACATTAAGTCTTTTAGAGATAATTCCCATCATGTGTTGTTTGATTAAGTATCCAAAGCAATTATTTTGTGGTCATGATCCAATACATGGTTAAATTCTAAGCATTACTAATCATCATGGTGAAATTGTTTAGAAAGAAGAATATGCTTATGATGATGTGATGAAGATTTTTTAGAATTAAAGGTAACAAATGCTCATAGCTTTTGGGGATAATGCCTAGGTTGGATTTACAAAAAATAGTCTCTCTAAAGCCTTTGAGTAGGTTACTTTGATTGCATTAATATCCCATTGTCCTTTGAAATAACAATCCTATCATTTTTCAAAGATTCCAATTAGCTCATATATCATTACTATCAAAAATTTTGAATTTGAGTTTCCTAAAAGGTAGGTTGTCATGTTATCATCATCAAAACTTAAATTTGCATAAAACAACCTAACCAACCTAGGGTAAATTGGTTCATTGATTTGTAAGATGGGCAAGACATCCAAATCAAAAAACCACCTAATGGGTTCTAGGTTTCTAGTTCACCCAGATCAACATGTTTTTTCCCTCATGTATGTTCTTGCTTTAAACTAGGGTACCTGGGACTACCTCATTAGATATAAAAGTGATGGGTCATGTGAATCTCCTACCATCCTTTTCCTTTGTCCCTTGATGATCTCTAGGAGCCATATCTAATCATGATGATAGATCAAAAAAAACTTTTAAAAGAATAGGCCATGTATTGAGAAAAAAAGAAAAATTTTCAATTTTACCTTAAATGAGATTTCTTGGGAGGTGAGGTCTTGATCGAAGATGGAACCCTCTCTTAGTCTTTTAGAGGAGAAGATGAGGTTGGGGAGAGTTAGAGAGGATGGGAAGAGGTTTAGGAGTGTTTAAAAAAGGTTGACAGGGGGTTTTGCGACCCTAACCCTTATAAATATAAAGGGTGTTAGCACATAACCTAGCTTAGACCAAAGCGGGACAGTACTACGACCGATAACGTAGTACCTCTGGCATAATTTTTTTTTTTTTTATTTTTATCCTTTGTTTCACAAAAAGTTTTAATGTGTTTGATTAAAATAGAATGGTGTCTTGTATCACTCTTTAAAATGTCAAAGAAAATGAGGAAATCAAATGGATGAAGTGAAAATTTTAAAAAAATAGAAAAGATGATTAAAATTTTTTTTGAAAGGCATAAAATAAATTCATCCACGAGGACAATTCAACATGCCTAATTCCCTTCTAATAAAGTCAAATTGTTCTTCATTTAGGGTTTTGTGAAAATATCTACTAATTGATTTTTTGTATCAATAAATTCTAGAATGACATCATTATTATTGACATGATCTCGTATAAAGTGATGTCTAATGTCAATATGCTTAGTTCTAGAGTGTTGAATTAGATTTTTTGGTTGAACAAATACTTTTGTGTTATCACATTTTATGGAAATATTCTTTAAATAAATTCCATAATCTTCTAACGTATTTTTCATCTAAACAATTTGTACACAACATGCATTTGACTATGTATTAAACTTCCAATAGTAGATAGTAATTGAGTTTTTTATTTCTTGGAAGTCCAAGAAAAAAAGCATGTCCTAAAAATTGGCATATTACGGATGTGCTTTTTTTCTATCTATTCTATATCGCCAAAAAAATCGCATAGGCTTTTTTAAATCAAAGTCATCGGATTTTGGATGCCATAATCCCAGATTAGGAGTGCCTTTAAGATATCTTAAAATTCTTTTAATGACTTTAAGATGAGATAACTTAGGATTAGCTTGAAATCTTGTGTAAAAGTCCTACACTAAACATGATGTCAGTCTGCAGTTGTGGTGAGGTAAAAGTAAACTACCTATCATTCCCTATAGCATTTTTTTTGATCAAAATTTTCTCCACTTTCATCCATGTCTAACTTGGTGGAAGTACTCATAGGAGTGTTTATAGCTTTTGAACCATCCATGTTAAATCATTTTAACAATTCTAATGTATATTTGGATTGATTAAGAAATATACCATTACTAAGTTGTTTAATTTGCAATCCTAGAAAAAGGTTAATTCACCCATTAGACTCATTTCAAATTCATGACTTACACTTTGGCAAATTCATATAGTGATTCATTAGAAGAAAAAAAATAATATCATCAACATAAATTTGAACAATAAGAAAATTATTTTTAAAATATTTAATAAACAATGTAGTATCAACCTTGCCTTTAGTAAAATTATTTAAAAAAAAAAAAGGAACTAAGCCTCCCATACCAAGCTCTAGGGGCTTGTTTTAATCCATAGAGAGCCTTAGTTAGTTTAAACACATGATTGGAAGAAGAGAGTTTTCAAATTCGGGTGGTTGTTCAACATACACTTCTTTGGAAATAAAACCATTTAAGAAAGCACTTTTGACATCCATTTGAAAAAGCTTAAAGTTATTACTACTAGCATAGGTAAGGAGCATCCTAATGGCTTCTAATCTTGCCATAGGTGAAGTTTTTCTTCGTGTCGATACCTTCTTCTTGGTTGAAACCTTTGGCTACACTAATCTAGCCTTGTTTCTAACCACGATACCACATTCATCTTGCTTGTTTCTAAAGACCCATTTAGTACCAATAACTAAATGGTCACTTGGTCTAGGAACAAACTTCCATACACCTCATTTCTCTCAAATTGATTCAATTCTTCTTGCATTCGATAACCCAAGAATCATCTTTCAAGGCATCAGCCGAATGCACTTAGGTTCAATTTGAGAAAGAAAAGTAGCATGGGCACAAAAATTTTTTAAAGGAAGAATGAGTTTTGAACCCCTTTTGATGTGTCTCCTATAATTAGCTCCTTGGGATGGGCATCTACATACTTCCATTCCTTGGGTAAGGAAATTTGGGAAAGAAGATGTATCAAGTTACTATTTTGAGGAGAGGGTTCATTCAAATTCAAATTATCAAAACCAAGATCATCATCAAAATTATTTTTCTTAAGTTCAAAAATTTATTAAAAAACTACATGAATAGACTCTTCTATAACTAAGGTTCTTTTTTTGTTAAAAACATGAAAAAAAGCTTTAGAAATGAAAAAGTAACCAAGAAAGATGCCTTCATTGGATTTAGGATCAAATTTTCCTAAAGGCATCCTTTTTCATTTAAAAATAAAGCATTTGTAAACCAAAAACTTTAAAATAAAAAACATTTGGTTTTTTATTATTCCATAATTCATATAGGGTTTTAGATAGAGATGGTCTTACTAGAACCCTATTCATGACATATAAAATTAAGTATTAACGGCTTTTGCCCAAAAAAATATTTGGGTAAACTATGTTCATTTAATATGGTTCTTGTCATTTCTTATAAATTTCTATTCTTTCTTTCTACTACTCCATTTTGTTGAGGATTCCTTGGAGTAGAGAAGTTGTGGTTATACCCATTAGATTCACAAAAATTTTGGAAGTCATGGTTTTAAAATTCTCCACCATGATTACTCCAATTGATGAAATCATGAAACCCTTTTCATTTTTGAGTAAGTTTATAAAATTTAAAAAAATATTTAAATAATCACTTTTGTGAGCCAAAAAATAGGTCAAAAGTATATCTACTATAGTCATCTACAATTACAAATGCATATTTGCTACCTCTAGACTTGTTGTGTCGATTGGTCCAAATAAATCCAAATAGATCAATTGTAATGGTCTAGTGGTGTTTATTTGATTTTTTGATTTGAAACTAGTTTTTTTATTTATTTTCCTAGTTGACATGCATCACATACTTTGTCCTTGACAAACTTGATATTGGAATTCCTTGTACTAGTTCTCTAGATGAAATTTTAGATATTAGTTTTATACTTGCATGGCCTAATCTCCTATGCCAAAACCAAGCATCATCATTTAAAATGAAAAAACACATTTCATTACTAAGTTTTTCAATGTTGATGGTGTAGACATTATTTTTTTTTAAACAATCATGGATATATTGTTGTTTGGTTTTTTTCAATGATGCAAGCATTAGATTCAAATCTCCAACAATATAACCTTTATTGCATAATTGATTAATATTTAAAAGATTATGTTTTAATCCATCAACTAGGTAAACATATCATCAATTGAAAAACTTGATTTGTTACCTATGGTTCCCTTGCCAATGATTTTTTACCCTTTGTTGTCTCAGAAGGTGACATACCCTTTTCTTCTTTGCTAGTGAGCATAGAGAATTGAGATGGATCTCCGGTCATGTGCCTTGAGCATCCACTATCAAGATACCATCTCTTGCTCCCTAACTTGTGATGGTGAATGTCTCTACAAAAGAAAAATAATTTTTTAGGTACCCATTTGATTTTTGGGTGCCTCAAAAAATTGATCTACTAACTTTGTCATTTAGCATTGAATTATTTATGGTTCCTTTAGGAACCCATATCAATTTGCATGGACTAATTTTCTTAAATGGACATTTGTAAACAATATGGGATTTACAACAAAAATTATATTTTTAAATGAGGTGATACATGTAGTGTGGGTCCTTTAATGAAGGTGGTAGGATTTTGGTGAGATCACTCACAAATCAATTCCACTTCTATTTATGACATGACCCTTGTTTATGAGATCATTTCAAGCCCTTGCTACCGACTTTAAACTTATTTAGGGTCTCTTTAAGTAGCAAGTTCTTATTTTTTATTGCTTCTAAGTGATTACACACTTAGAGCATGGGAGTAGAGGGAGACTATCAAGTTTCAAGATTTCAAGTTTTATCTAATAAAAAAGCATGTTCCTTTTTTAATAAATGAACCATTTTAGTAATGTTGCTTCTTCATCAAATTTGATGATGAAATGCCTTCTTAATCAAAATTTTTTGTTGTCAAAAGATAAATGTTCATTATCTGGTGTTTTATTCATTTTTATCTTCTCCAAAAGACAATTGTGAAGAGGAAGCCTCCCTTTATTCCGAGGTGCTTTTATTTGAATCTGGGATTTGATGATGAAACTAATTGAGTTTTGGTCATTGTTTAGGAGGAGTTTGGTTTTGGAGGATTGGGTTGATGCTAGAGGAAGAAGGGCTTAGAATATTGAATATCGCCGATGGATATCAAGAATTGGCGTCGCAATCATCGAGCCAAGCAACAAGCCAAGGATAGAGGGTTGCGATGTGCCGAAGGATCAGACAAAGCGTTAATCGATGCCCAATAATGTGCCGCGGCAACTGAATGTCAATTCGTGTTGTAGTAACTGTCTAGATCGGTAGGGAATTTTGGTGTTTGTTTGTGCATGATTACCACGATAAGGATGAAGACGTAAAGTGAAACAAAGGAAGAGACAAGTGTGATGGATGGTTGAGAGTTCGAGGGTTCGATGGAAGTAAAGATTCGTTGGGGGTGTTCTTGAACCGGCCGAGAAATCCAGTAGGGGAGCTTGTCGAAGGGTTTACAGCGGAAAGTTCTCCGGAAGGTTTATCGAAAGTTCATGGAGCTTACCAAGAAAGATCGGAACTTGCCAAAGAAGCTCGTTGAGAACTCGCCAAGATTATCGTAAAAGTCCCGGGAGCTTGGGGGAGTCCAGCAGAGAATGGTTTCCGAGGGTTCGTCGGAAGACCGCCGAGGAATTCGCTGAAAGCTCGTCCAAAGAAGTCTTATCTTATGGACTTTGTAATAACTTAAAAAAATGTCTTTAAAATTTTTATTTGGTATATTAATTTGGTTTAGGATTAGGTGTTAATCCTATAAACCAAGTACGGCCCGTTAGGACTTCATTTGGATCGGTTTGGGCGAAGCTGCCCAAACCAACGTTATGGTTTGCTGGGCCTAGGTAGTAGCAACAACACGCGATGGGGGCGACAGCAACTAGCCAGCAGTTGGCAGTGGAACCGCCTGGCTGGGGTGGTAGTACCACCCTGCTGTGACACCTGCTTAACACCAATTGGTAACCGGCTCTGGTAAGGCAGTAGCACCGAAAAAATTTAAAATGGTTCAAATTTTGATTCCAAGTTTGGGCTCCAAATTTGAATCCACTTTGGATCTATAAATACCCCCCTCATTCAGAGTTGAAAGTGGACCCTTTTTAGAGTTAGAAAAGAAGGGAAACTCTTTGGGAAAGTCTTCAAATCTTCCTTTGTTTTAAAGTGTTCACTAGTCCAAGAGAGGGGGAAAGGCTTTATAAGGGGTTAACCTCTTGCAGTCAAAAGAGGGTGCTGTAAAGGGTTCATGGTCCTTCCCGTACAAAGGAGGATAGCTAGTGGGAGCCTCGGTGGAGAAGTGAAGAAATGATGTGGATGTATGGTTCCATGTTGAACCACTATAAATCGGATTTGCATTTACTTTCTTTAAAAACTTACTTTTGCTGCAAACCATTTTCATTTGTTGCTTTATGCTCTCAACTTCCTCTTCATCTTTTACGTATGCTTTTAAAGTTGAAACGTAATCTTTGGGTTCAAACAAAATGTTGCTTTCATCGCATGAAGTTTCAAACTTGTTTTAAATCGTTGAAAATCTATCGTTTTTACCTGCACTAATTCCCCCCCCCCTTTAGTGCACCGATCCCTAACAATTGGTATCGAGCCACATTCTTTCTTTTTTGGTTACAAATGAGAAATGGGCTAAAATGGTTTTCAAGATTTTTTTTCATCCACCGGTTCTTTAATGGTTTTGGATTACACATATTGGAAAACTTGAATGAGAGTTTTCATGATTTCTCTGGTTTAAATTTATGGAACATTATTGAAAATGGTTTTCAACTTTCCTCTAAACCCACGAATGAATAATGGGATTTGAGAAAAAATCTTTTTTCTTTAAACCGAAAGGCTATGAATGCCTTATTTTTGTGCTTTTAGACAAAAATGAGTTCAACCGGATTTCAATGTAAAATAAACTTTTGATATTTGCAAAACTCTTGAAATCACAATGCGAGGGAACTAGTAGAGTCAAAGACTCAAAAGTTAAATTTTTGATGCATGATTTTGATGTTTTTCCAAATGGCACCAGGTTAAACCATCGATGACATGTACACCTTCCGTTTTATGGATGTGTCCAATAGTCTGAAAAGTCTTGATAAATTTTTTCGATTTTGAACTTATAAACAAGATTTTAAGATCCCTTCCAAAAAGGTTGGGATCCTAAAGTAACCGCTATTCAAGAAGCAAAAAATTTAAATGATTTTTCTATGGAAGAACCATTGGTTCTTTAATGACATATGAAATGAGCATTCTTGAAATATTTGAAACATGATGAACATTTGAACCACCTTCTAAAGAACAAGAAGGTTTTGGAACATCAACAAATGAAATGCCACTTAATGATGACTCAAGTGATGAGGACACAATGAGACATTGAACTTTTAACACTAAATCTTAATAAGTTCAAAAAAAAAAAATCAAAAATAGATAATGAACTTGAGGAGAAAGAGGCCAAAGAAGAAGAAGAAGGCTTGAAAAAGAAGAATCAAATGACAAAGAGGCAAAATGGGCTTTAATGGGTTTTTTTTCACACTACAAGGTAAGTAACTTAACTTTGAATTATTTTGAAATTACATGATGCTTTCCATGAATGCTTAACTTAGTTAATAGATTTTTTTTTCATGCTTTTCTTGTGTTTTAGAAATTAAAAAAAAATTTTTAAAAAAATTATATTTTTTACTTTTCTTTTGAATAGTAAAATTTTTTAAAAAAGTAAACATTATGAATGATGATTATATGATTTGTGATAATGTTTTAGACCTAATAGAATCAACCCATGCATGAGTATCTTGATGGTTTACATTATCTCTAAAACATGATGCTTGATGATTTTTTATATCATGCATGAGTTTTTGAAGTGATGTTGATTTGAAAAACTTCTATCTTGGATTAATGGGTCTTAACCCTTTTTTATGATAAAATTTTTAGATGATACATGTCTTCATGAAATCAATTATAAAAGACCTAACCCATAAATTTTTTTTAAAATGAAAGAAATGTGGTTTTTTTAATTTTGCCATTGCTATTACATTTGGACTTAAATGGTTTTCATGACAAATTTTTTTTTTCAGATTTTAAAATGATGTATGATTTTAAAAAAATTTGAGCATGAATCATCTTGTTATAACTAATGTAAGAAAAGAATTAAAATGATTTTGATGATATTTTCGTTTTTTGAATATGATGCATGACATTTTCATATGAAAATTTTGAAACATTCTTATGAAAGATCAAATCACTTAAATTGAAAACTCATAAAGATGAGAAAATGTACTATCATGATGTTTGATGCATTTGATCTTGATGGGATTTAATGACAAACTGTATTTTCAAATTTATACAATGATGGGTTCCATATAAATGTTTGAACATACATTATGAAATCATCATTGAAATGAAAATATTAAAAGTTTGTTATCATGCTTAATGACTTTGTGATATCATATCTTGATAACAAACTCATGTTTTGGTCTTAAATTTGATACTCATCTTTTAAAACATGAGCACACTTGTTTGAAACAAAATGAAACATATTATCATGATAAATTGAATCTCATGTCTTGAAATATTGTTATTTTTGACAATTTTATAATGAAGTTTGTCTTTTCGGTTTTGAATATTTTGATTTGGCATATAAAGGCAAAGACATATTTTATATGATGAAATATAAAATTAGAAATTATATTTATTAATGATTTATTGAGATTAATAATTTTATGAGTCTTGTATCTATGAATTGAGCTTGAATTTTGATAATTTTGATTTTTTTTTCATGTTGTTTTTTGAGCTTGATGACTTGTTGTTGAAAAATGATTTGAACTAGAATGTATCACTTGTCATGATTAATTGAAATCGTTATGATTTTGAAAATGATTGCTTCTTTTTTTTTACCAAAGACCTCAATTTTACTTTATGTTTTTTTTGTCCATGTCATTGAAGAAAAATTCAATGAATAACTTGAGTTAGTTTATCTTGAATCCAAGTCTTGATATCTTAAACTTTTGATTGAATTCTTGTGCATGAATTTTGAATACTCTTTGAAAAAATTACATCTTTTAAATGAATCATTTTTGATGTCATCATATTTCAATACCACTTTGTGACATGATTTCTTTGTCTTGTGTATTAAAATGAATATTTGAAATGAATTTTGTATATAAAAGAATCATTGAATCATGATTTAATGCAAATATTGATAGCTTTTATTCATTAAAAATTTTTTTTGATTTGATTATGGGTTTCAAGCCTTATATGAAAATTATAAAAAAATGAGATAATTTTGAATCATTGAATTTATTCTTTTAAAAAAATGAATGAAAAAAAGAAAATTTTTTTTATAAATTGAAATCATGATTTTTCTTAATATGATATACTTTTTTTTATCATTTTATTCTTGGTTAAATGACATTTATCTTGAATTAAAATATTGATAAATATGAATTTTGATCTTTCTAAAATGAAAGTTATGAATTATGAATGATATCTTTGGTTTTAAATCCTTGCCTTTCATATATTGATATCCTCAAATGAATGATATTCTTTGCATTGAGCCTTCTTGTATCATCATGTGATGACATGATTGAATTGATTGATGCAAAATTATTTATTTGAAATATTATTAATTTTCTTTTATGATGACAATGAACATGTTGGAATCTTAGCTTTTAGATATATTTTTTATTATAACAAAACATTGATTGTAGAACTTGCAGAAGGCTAAAACTTGACTTCTTAAAATGAGAAGTCCCTTCTTAAATTTTTCATTATTTTTAACTCATGAGCTTTATATGTTTAAAATGTTATAAATTTTTAAAATTACTAGCCATTGAAACAAAAATTGATGACTTGCAAAAGGAAACTTTTAAAAAAGAGAAAATTTAAAGGGGGAGCTAGTTTGTTAAATTCACATAAAGATATGCTCCTTATGATTATTGTTTCTTTGCTTATCATAAAATTCTTGTCATACATGATTTGAGATGATCATGACTTGATATGTTAAAAAATTCATGATGGAAATTTGTTATTTTGTTGATCATGTAAAGGAAAAGAATTGTTCCTTCCCTTCTTTTTTGAAAAATCAAAGGGGGGGAAGATAAATTGCCTATTAATTTACTAAGCTCATCAAGAGAGAAAAATTTTTGTTAGAAAATTTTTGAACATTGAGAAGCAAAAAAGTTGCTATCTCAAGAGAGACAAAAATCTTAATCAATTTCACTTTTTCAACAAAATTGCTTACATTTTTTTTTACAAATTATTGTTGAATCTCATGCAAGATTATTTGAAGTATTTTGATCCTCCCTTTTCTTTTGATACTAACAAAGGGGGAAAGTTTTTTGAGAAAGAAAAAATTTTTAGCTTGGCATATCACATAGAAATCAAAGGAAAATATTTGCCATCTTGATTCCTAAAATTTTGCAACTTCTATGCTTCTATACTAATGTTGAATTGTTATATCAAAGGATGTTAACAAATATTGCTATCTGAAAAGGAAGCAAACAATGTGCAAAACTTGCACATCTCAAGAAGCAAGTGAAAAATTATCATTACCCATCCTTAAAAATAAAAACTCTATATGATTGAATGGTATTATTTGAGTGTTGTATTACAAAAATGTTGTATGATGTGATAAATAGCTAGTGTATTGTAAAAAATTTGCATATTTTTTAAACTAGCTATGATACTACTTCTTTTGTTGATGACATAGGGGAGAAGTAGATTGATGACTTCATGCAATGTAATGATGCTTGAATATTTTATATATTTGCATGATGATTTATATTTCACTATTGAATGATATGAATGTTGCTTGGATTTGGATATCCAAAGGGTTTATCAATAGTATATTGATAGGGGAGTTTGTGTTAAACCTCTGAGTTATGGTTAACTCCGTTATCATCAATTAGTTGTCATCATCAAAAGGGGGGGGAGATTGTTGAATCTGGATTTGATGATGAAAACTGAGGTGTGATTTTATTGTTTAATTTGTGTGTTTTGAGTTACGCTGGGTCTACCATCGATCAAGATTAGAAAGGGGCTGATGTTGGAGGAATCGACGCTTCAGTGAGGTGATCACGTCAGATATTGGATGCCCAGCCGAGGTTCAGCTCTGACTATCGGATGAGGCTTTGATGTTCTGCATCAAAGTGCCAAGAAGTGCGGAGTTTCGCGCCTTACGTGGAGCACGGGTGGAGGTCGACCATCGACAGCGGGGTCGCAAGAGAGGGAATGACGTGCCGGCGATCGACCGAAGTGCCATACGACATGTCCCGCAACCGGAATGTCAATTCGCGTTGTAATAACCGTGATGCAGTAGCTTATCGGCTTGAGGAAGCGAGTAATTACTAAAACTGAAGAGACGTAGCTATTCGGCGGGTCAAGCCGCGGCTGACTGTTCATTGGGAGTTTGAGAGTTTGACGAAGTTCAAGCGATTTATTGGGAGTGTCGCCGAATCGCCGAATGAGGGAGCTTGGTAAATAAAATTTCGAAGTAAAACCGGCGTTCGGCCTTAAATATCTCAAGCAGTGCTCGCAAAACCTGAGCTTTGCCAGCGCTCATGAACCGCCAAACTGAAAGTGATGGCGGCTCTTTGGAGTTCCATGGTCGGTTTCCAAGGTTCTGGCTCAAGCTCGCGGGAAGTTTAAATAAAGCGTGGCGGCAATAGTCGGTATTGACTTTGAAAATAGCTTTAGGGAAAAACGCCTTTTAAAATCGGTATAAATGAGATTAAGCCCGATTGATAATGAAGCGGGATAATATGGTCCTCGAATGACGAGTTTGGGGCAAAAATTTTCGCCTAACCAACCAAATGACGCGCGAAATCTTTTACCGTATTTTACCAGGATGGTACCGAGTTCGATACCGATGGCTACCCAATGGCCAGCGTGCAGCACGCCGCCAGTATTATAAAGCGGCAAAAATACGCCAGAAATAAATAAGAAACGGGCGGTAGGGCGATGAAAAGCGGCACCGCAAGCATCTAAAATAATACCCTCAGGCGTGTAACCCGCCAAGAATTCGAAGCCCTAATTCTAAACTCAAAAGATTGGCAAATTTGGCGACTCAAGTTCAGCCTCAACTTGAATATCTTTGAGCATTATAAACCGAGGCCTTCCTTTCATCGCCGAAAAATACAAACCTTTAGAGTTAGAATCTTGGTTTTGTCCTTGAAAAGTCTAAAAGCTCCTTGTCTCGCAAAGTGTTCAGGCGACATTCCTTCTTCTCCTGAGACGTGCCCGAAGTGCGGTCCCATTTTATAAGCTGCTTGTGTCATTAAACCTGTCCGTCCCCCTCTGGTAAAATGAAGCTCGAGAAGGAGCCCCGTCAGTAAGGCCGAAGTGGATGAAAATAATGACCTGTAACCACCATACTAAATCTTGATTTGTGTGGCGTTTAAATGTATCATCAAGCGCGTCGCAAGTCTTTACAACGTAAGCCCACTTCCTTTTGCGCGGCTCATTTGATGCTTCCAAAGCTTAGGGCAAAAAATTAATCAATTTTTAAAATGAAACGTTGGAGGGGCTGGTAAGTTTAATTTTGCAGTATGAAAAAAAACGCTTTTGTCCACTGATCACTCCATTTTTTTATAATTCCAATAAGGCGTAAATTTAAATTTAAATATCCAGAATGCCTTAAAACTAATGTTTGAATATTACCCCTAACTCATTAGTGTTAATTTTATAACCCAAGTAGGGGATAATGTCTTTGTTTTGACCGGTTTAAATGAAGTATGCCCAACAGCGAAGTTTCAGGGCAACGGCAGCAGATCACCGGGGACTCGGAATTACCAAGATCGAGGCCCAGCGGCAATCGGCCTCATAAGTGGCACCACCTATCGGCTGGCGAGCTCAAAGCGATGGCATCGCCGGGCCGGGGCGGCAGCGGTCAGCGTCGAGAGCCTGCAGGTGGTACCGCCTGCGCCATCGCCGACTAATCCATCGACAAAGCGGGTAACAACCTACTAACAAAGGTACCATCGGACAAAGTGGGAAAATCACAAGACTGGGGAAATTGAAGTGACTCAGATCATTCCAAATTGAACTGAGGCTCTATATACTTCATTCATAACAGTGGCTCCAAAAAAATCTAGAAAGAAAAGGAAAAAACTTCTAAATAAATGCACCTTCCTCTAAGCTTTAAGTGTGTTCTAGTCCATGGGGGTGGAGAGGCTCTTTATAAGGGTTACCTCCCAAGCCCATCAAAAAAGGAGGAAGGCGAAGATCCTCCCGCTGAAGGAGGATAGATGAGGGAAAGCAGGAGGTTCCTGAAAAGGAATGAAATTGGATGTGGGGTGAGATGGTGAACCACTATAAAAAAGTTTGCATTTATGTTCTTACATTTTACCTTTTTTTGCCAAATCACCTTTTTTTCATGCTCAACCTACTTATCACTGCCTTCTTCCTCTCTAAACACTCTACTTTAAGCACTTTCCATTATGCTTTCATCAAAATCATTTTAGTCAAAAAATGTGATCTTTATTATATGAAGTTTCCAAACTTTTTTAAAATCAGAAGTTTATCATTTTTTTTTTGCTGCGCATTAATCACCTCCCAGTACCCACTTTCCTCCCTAATCGTATTAGAGCCATGTTATTTCTCCTTCGATTCACACCTTAAGAAATGGCTCTTCATGGCTTTCAAAGGGTTTTTCAGCTTATTCGTCCACCATTCTTTTAATCCGATGGACTATATCCTATCGGAAAACTCGAATGAGAGTTTTCTTGCTCAATGGATTTTAGATTTTTTGGAATATTGTTGAAAACCATTTTCAACTTCCCTAAAATTGATGAATGAATGGTCGGATTTGGAGAAAAATTTTTTCTTTAAATGCAAGGCTATGAATTATTTTAAA
The DNA here is from genome assembly GCA_900464855.2 of Musa schizocarpa. Classification (NCBI taxonomy): domain Eukaryota; kingdom Viridiplantae; phylum Streptophyta; class Magnoliopsida; order Zingiberales; family Musaceae; genus Musa; species Musa schizocarpa. The sequence goes on from UBIG03000083.1 coordinate 19,632, forward strand.
GTTTAGACAAAAATGAGTTCAATCCGATTTCTATGAGTTTAAATGGTTTTTGATATTTATTTGACACTTGAAATCATGCACAAGGGATCCTGGGGTAGAGTTAAAAGACTCAAAGTAAAGCCTTTTATTACGATTTTTGAGCTCTTCCAAATGAAACCAAGCAAAACTATAGGGGACATGTATACCCCTTTCACATGGATGTTGTCAAAAGTTCAGAGTTTTTAAAAATCTTTTTTTTTTTTGAACTCATAATTCTGGGGTCCTTCCAAAAAAAGATGGGGATCCTTAAAGTAACCACAATAACAAGAGCTAAAAATTTAAATGACCTTTCCTGAATAAAGAACCTGTTGGATTATTAATGACATATGAATTGAGTTTCCCAGAACATTTTGAACTCATTGAACACTTGAACCACCTTCCCAAAGGGATAGGAAAGATTTGAACTCTAGACAATTTGAATACCACTTGAGGATGATCAAGTGATGAGGCATTGAACACATAATAATGCATTTTAATGTTCATTAAAAACAAAAATCTAAAATTGAAAATGAATTTGAAAAAAAAGAGGCCAAATGTATTGAAGAAGAAGAAGACTCATCAAGAAGAATCAAGTAAAGAAAAGGCAAATTGCTTCTTTGATGAAAGCTTTTCACAATCTAGACAAGTATCTCAAACTAAAAATGTTTTTTTTTTTGCTTTTTGAAATTACTTGAACTCTTTTCATGAGTGCTTAATTTAGTTAGTAGGAATTTTTTTTGTTTGTTTTTTTTGCAAAAAAAAAAAATATAAATGATAATTGTATGATGTGTGATAATGCAACACTAAAAAAAATGAATTCCATGTATGCTTTTCGCATCAATTTTCAGTTTTCAAACATGATATATTCATGGATGGATTTCACGTTAAAGTCTTTTAATAATAGATGTTTATATCATGTTTTATGATTTGAAAACCCCTACCTTGGATTAATGGGTTTAATCATTTTTATAGAAAAACCTCTTAAATATAATGATGCTTTCGATTTAAAATAAGATACATGCTTTTTTACATAAAAAAATCAATTATCAAGATAATCGTGATATTTCATGATAAATGTTTGCACTTTTCAAATGAATTAAAAGAAACAGCAAGCATATTGATTTTTGTTTTTACATTAGAAAATCTAAACATTGTGAAAAACATAAAAAAAGCTGAAAGTAAAATCATATTATCATGATGAATCAAGTCTTTTGTTTTAATGATACCTACATATTTTTAATCACTTTTATGATAATTTTTTTTTGACGTATCATATTTTTTTTTTTGATAACAAAAACATGTGTTTTGATTTTTATATATGATACAATATATGCATGTTATGAAGTCTTTGAATTATGAAAGAAATTTTGATGATGGTTTGAACGAATCTCAAAAAAAAATCTTTGTCCTTTATTTGACACACATGAAATTTCTTGATGATTAAATAATGCTTGAATGAGTTAAAAAATATTGATATTCTGAAAATAAAAGAATTATCATTGAATTAGAAATTGATGATATCATGCTTGATGACCTTTTTGATGAAGTTTACCTCAACACTTGAACATGGATATTTTGCATTGATTTGGAAAAAAACTTGAACATACCTTATGAATACATTTTGCATAAAATGAAAATAATAAATGTATGTGATGATTTTTGATATTTGATATATTACTTGTTTTCATAAAAAATTTGAACATGTTCACTTAGATTGAAAACATATGTAAAAATAGAAAATATATTATCATAGGGATTTGGTGTTGTTATATTTGATGATAACTGGTTTGGTTTTAAAAATGATACCATCTTTGAAAATGAAATTTTATAAAACAAACAACTTAAAATAAAAACACATTATCACTTGATAAAGTGAATCCTTTAAATTAAGTTTTTGGAAAATGCCATATGCTTAATGTGATTCGGGATGAGATCTTTATGAGCAAAATTTGGCTTTTCATCTTGAATGCTAATATTTATTTTAAATATAGCAAAAAAGCATGGTTATAAGAAGCAAATCATATAAAAAAAACAAAATGCAATCCTCATATCTCAATCTTATACGATTTTTTCTATGAAAATCTACAAATCTATGCTTTGTCTTGTATGAATTTATTGAATGATTTTTTGATTTTGTATTTGAAAAATTGCTTTATTCATAGGCTTACAGATACATTTTTTTTTATGAATCACAACTTCAATCATTCTATCTCCCTTAATTTATTTTGTTTCCCTATGAATTCCTTTTATTTTACTAAAGGAGAAACACTAAATGAATCATGAATTCAAAATGAAAATGATACAAGGCAGAATCAACATCGATATATCTTTTGAAATATCTTTTAATGTGATGTTGATAACTCTGAGATGTCCTTGAAAATCAAGTGACATAAGATGATTGAATTTTGACGCATTATGAAAATGAAATTTAAAATCATGTTGACAATTTGTTTATGAGATTTTAGCCTTTATGTCTTTGAACATTCATGCTTGTTTTCTATTCAACATAAAAGAAGATAAAGGGCATGTTTATAGTGAAATCAATGCAAATCATAAAAAAAAAGCAAATGTATGATTTTGAAATTTTTTGATTTTTCATGAAATACAAGTGATGTAATTCATTTATGATAGTTTTGAATCACTTTGAATTATGAATGAGATTTTGATGATGTAAGTTAAATAAATCCATCTATATGAATCTATGAAAATGATTTTAATGATAAGTATGAAGTAGTCAAATTGAACTTGAACGATTTTTTTTAGTGATTCTTAAATCTTTTGGAATTATGACTTTGTTAAGATGTATTTAATGGTTGAATCAAGTTCCCAAAAAAGATTTCATTTTTTGCTATAAAGAAATTTGTTGAAATCATGATCTTGACAATTATAACTTGAAGTTCTTCATAATCAAGATCGCCATCATTTTCCCTTCCATTTTATCAAAAGAATATTCTTTTAAATGAAATACCTTGTCTTTTGATTTCTGGAATTCAATACTAAATTTTTTATGAATTCGCGATCTTGGATATCTTGATTAAATGAAATGTGATCTTGATGAAAATTCTTATACGAAGTCAAAGATGCTCTTTATGCCTATTCATTCTCAAATGAATCATGTATACTTCTTGAGTTTTGATATTATATCCTAGAAGTGACATGATTTCTTTGCCTTTGTGTGGTAAATTGAATATTTCCATATAAATAAATTTACTTTATGATGAATCGATAAATCATGACTGATCTGAGAATGCTGTTTCTTTTATGTATTATGATTGGTTTGTATACCCTTTATCATGAATTGAAATTGATGCAAAGAAAATATTTGTGAATCATGATTTTTTGATTTCTGAACATAATGCTTAGAGTTTGTTTTAAAATCCATGATCTGATCTTCACTAAAAAAGAATAATTATAAACCATGGAATGATATCTTTGATGAGGACGAAAAGTGGCACTAAGAGGGAGGGGTGAATTAGTGCAGCTGCAAAGAACCATAGATTTTTTTAAATGATTAACACAAGTTCGAACTTCGCATTAATGAATGCAGCATTTCATTTGAACTCGGAAAAGATTGCATTTTAACTTTAAACACGTAGTTAAGAAGATGAAGATGAAGTTGATTAACAAAGGCAGCAAATGAAAATGGTTTAAAGAATGAAGTTGCAAAGAAAGTAAATCTGGAAAATTGATGTGGTTGGAGGTCATCCCACCTACATCCCTTCGAAAGCCTTTCCCATGAGGCTCACAACTTTCACTGTAAAATCCTTTTTTTGAAGGGGAAGGACCAAATACCCCTCTTACAACCCTTTTTACAAGCAGTTCACACACTTACAGGTACTTTAAAGAGAAAGAAAGGAACACAAGCTATTGAAAACTAGACTTTCCTAAACTCTTTTTCAATTTCTAACTCTCAAAGGGCCATCTTCACCGAGAAAGGGGGGTATTTATAGATCCAAATGGTTTCGTTACCCAAATTTGAAATCAAATTGAGGCTGGGATTCAGCTCGTGTGATAACCCGACAAGGTATGACCAAATCACCGACTGAGCAAAGGACAATACTATGCCATCAGCATTATAGTTGGGCGGTACTATCGCCTGTGTCATTTTAGCGAGGGGTTAATTTAAAAAATCCTCGACTAAACTTGGGTTCAAACGTAAGTCTCCACTAATGGTTTATAGGATAGACCTAATCTAAACCAAATTATGCTAACTATAAATTTAAAAGATATTTTTAATGGCTATTTCAAATTACATAAGACAAGACTTCTTTCGTGAGCCAGAACTTCCAGCGATCTTCCTCGATTTAACCCGGAAACCATTCGGCCGAATCTCGGCGAAACTCGGATTTCGCATGATGATCTTTGGCGGATTCCATGAAACTTTTGGCAAGTCTCGACCTTTCTTGGCAAGCTCGCGGACCTTGACTAACCTTTCGTGAACTTCCAAAACGCCAAGGTTCCCTAACTCCTGCGTCCTGGGCCGGTTCAAACTCCCCAACCGAATCTTCGGACTTCATCAAACTCAACGGGCCCAACAATCCATCCCACTTGTCTTCGGCTTTGTCTCCTTACTTACATCTTCATCGCCATCGTAGTTAATCTCGCGCATAAACAAACAAACACTTCTCCCGATCTAGACAAGTATTACAACATGAATTGACATTCGGGATTTCACACGCTGTCATTGGTTTGATTGCCCCGAATCCTTTCTTGGACATCGTCCTTCTTTTAGGCCTGCTCAATGGTGGATGACCTCCGAATTCTAATATCTCTTGGTGCATTATGTACATTGCGGTTCGGCGTTCTATTGAGGAAACATACAACATTATGTCGGTCGGTCCTTCTCGACATCAATATCCAATATCCATACGATCACCGTAACGCCAATTCTCCAAATCACAATCGTTTAATCCCATCGAAAAAGTAGACCAAGGTAACTCAAAATGAAGTTAAATAATAAACCACATCGAAATTAGTTTACATCAAAATAAAGATTTAACAATCTCTTTTGATCCTTGCTGATTTTTTATATTATCTTTTCATTACATGATATTCAATCATTGATTTATTCTTTTTATCATGGCATAAAAAAATATGTAAAATATGCTAGCATTGTATTCATGACTTAAAATTCTGATTGCATTTTAAATAATTTTTTTTCTCTTATATTTCAATACTTTTGTATGATTCATGACTTGATGATTGAAATATTCATATAGAATTTTGATATGTATCACTTGTCATGATTTGAATGTTGAAGTAAAAAGAAATTGTGTTCTTCTTTGATATCTTTTTATGAATCACGTAATCATGACTTGATCCATTATATTGATATATTTGTATCATGATTTGAAGATTGATAAACCTTTTTTTTATGCAAACTTATGTGAAAAGTTTATATCATCATACGGATCCTCCTTTCTTTTTTGACATTGATAAATGGGGAGAAGGCTTTTAGTTAGCTAACGGCATATTACAAATGAATGCAAAATTCCCTAGCATGCAAAGAAAGTAAAACTTGTAAGCTTGCCTTTTCTCAAAAGAGAAGAAAGAAATTATAAAATTGCATGAAGCTATCAGTAAAGGAAGCAAAAGAAGGTGCAACTTGCACACTTTTTAAAAAACTATTTCTTTGCACCCTCAAAAGAATAGAAAAACTGCATCATGAATACCACATCACAATAAGTGCTATTCTCATATATCTTAAAACTTGCTATGATTGAAATGGTAATGATTGATGTTGTATTGTAAAACCATGTTTAAATGTTATATGATGATTACTGATATGTTGTGTTGTAAACTTGTATATTATCTTTAAACTAGCTATGATGCAACTTTTCCTTTTTGTTGATGACATAGGGGAGAAGTAGATTGATGAATTCATGCATTGATATTGAATATTTTATATATTTATTGATGGTTTGATATTTTTTTCATAACATTGCGGATGAATGTTACTTTGGATTTGGGACAATCTCGCGTTCATCAATGGCATATTGATAGGGGGAGTTTGTGTAAAACTTTGAGTTAAGGTTAATCGCTATTAATTAGTTGTCATCATAAAAAAAGGAGAGACTATTAGGTCTCTGATTTAATGTTGAAACTAATTGATTGTATTTCGTTATCAACCTCATTTAATGCTACAAGTCTACTATCGATCAGGACTAGATAATGATATAGAATTAGCATTGCACCTAAGAGAATGACATCAGAGATTTTACGCCGAGACGTAGGTCCCATCATTAACGTTAAAGGTTTTGGACATCTGACATCGCTAAGAAGTATGATGTCGCGAAGGAGATCGAGCTGCAAAGATACTAAGAACCATTCAAATCAATATTTAAACCCTTAAATTATAATTCATAAACCTATATGGAAGTTTCATAAATCATACCCACTTCATTCATTGATTCATAAAATCCAAAACTAACTCAACTAAACAACATCCACATCATAAATTCACAAGTGTGGGAAATACATACAATTCCAAACCAACATTTACCACTAGTTCATATCATTATACAAATTAAACTTAATATTCCAAATCCTAACATGAGAGGTCCTTTAACTTTTACAAAACACATAAGTTCAGATTTATCATCAGACATTTCCTTAAACATAAAAATATATTTATACAACAAAACTTATCATCCATTAAAGCTCAAGCCAAAATCTTCTAGCATTTTCTTCCTCAACCCAATTTAAACATTCAAAGTAGACCTGATAAGCTAACCAAAAAAAAAAGGTTATAGCAATCGGAGTGAGCATAATAGAGCTCAACAAGTGACTAACATATCCATGGTAAAAATAATAGTTTAAAAAAAACATAGTAATCAAAAAAATACAAAGCAAGATACAAGAAAACATATTTATCATCTTATCGGAATCTGAATTGAAAATACCCTCTTATTCAAACCTATTTGGTTCAATAACAAATGAAAATAAAGAGTAATTAGAACATATTAGAGGGATGTAAATAGTATTTGAACAAATCAAATGACATATAAGACATTATATGGAACATATCAATGGCATATGAAATGTTTGAAGTAAATCAAAGCAAATGAAACATTTTAAAACATAACATTTAGGGCAAATCAAGAACAATAAAACATTTTTGAAATATTAAATAGCATATGAAAAATGGTTTTAGAAAATATTTGAAGGATAACAATGACATATGAGATATCTCAAAGCATATAGAAGAACAAATAGTAAACATAAGCTCAAATGTCATATTCGACGTTTCATTCATTTCATTCTCATCCAAAGCATACATATATAAAACATAAGCAAAGCTTTTTGATATCATATCAAAAAAAAACACAAAGGGTGTAGTGGGATCTCATTCAGAATCTTCACATTTTTGGGAGCATCATACATCCATGCCCCCCGATCAAAGTGGATTAAAGGCGGAGCATGAAGGGTTTATATACACCTTTTACCATCCCCTGCAAAGGTCCAAATAATCCTTTTTCCCATTGCAAAGGTCCAAATAAATCCTTTACCATTTTTAAGCAAAGGTCCAAATAATCCCACAAGACACCAAAGTACAAAAGGGTAGTATGAAAAATAACATTAGGTATATCGGAAGCACATACGTAGAACAATGAAAATATGCATGTGCCTTTAATGAAAACAAGGTAGTGCCAACATGAACATTACATAATAGATTTCAGGTATACAAACAATTTTAGGATGAACAATATAAGAATTTCAAAGGACCAATATAAAGCTCAATTGAAGAAGAATTTATTAGAAATCAAATTTCCAATAGGATGAAACTTGAATAGGCAAAACTCAACAAAATTTTAATTGACAGAATTTGAGTGGTACATTTCCTGAATTGTTTGAGTAACCAATTATACTCCAATTTGCTCAAAATAGGTGTCATTGGAAAGCTGTATCAATCTATTTTTAGATGAACTTAGATTTGTAAAATTTTTGAGTTCCTAACAGGAAGTTACAACAAATAGAGTAAAGAAAGGTCAGAATTTATCATCTCTATTTTGCAGAATTGGTAGAATCAATTTAAACAGATGTTTCAGAGGGAAAATATACTTCAAAATTTCCAAATTAGGTGTCAAAAGAAAGATATATGAATCTAGTTTCAAAGAATAAGTTTTGTATAATTCAGAATATTCATTAGAGAGTTATGAATAATTAGTAATAGAAGGTCAGAAGTTGTAGTATCTATTTTACTGAATTTATGAGGTCTATTCATTCATATGTTTGATAGGTAAATTTACTCCAAATCTTTCAATTTTTTTATATCAAATGAAATCTCTATAAGTCTAATTTTGTATGAAAAAGGTTTTTCCTAAATCAGAATTTGGTATAAAAAAGTTATGACCACAAGAGTACTAAAAGGTCAAAATCCCAAAAAATTTCAGATTCAACATTTGATGTATAAATGGCATAGATATCTTACATGAAGCCATAATCTTCTAATTTTTTCAGAATCAAGATGAAAACAGAGAATCAAAATTTTCTCTAGGATGGGGTTAGAACACTTGCTTTAAAAAAGTTTGATTCCCAAATATGGAGAGTTGATGCAAAACCCTGAGCTAAGACAAAAGTTCTTCTTTCTCCTTCAATTTCTTCTTCCTTTAATTCCTTCTCCTTCTCTACATTTGCAAAAAGTTTTCTCCTCTAATCACTTAGGTTTGGCTCATGCAAAGATTTGCAAGATGGCAAGCATGCATGAGGGAGGCTTTGGGTGTCATCCATTGAATAAACACATGTGGCCCATTCATTAGGTTAACTAATGACACATCTTCCTCTTTTTTTATTTTTTTTTTTTAACTTTTTTTAAACTTAATATAAATCTTTCATAAATCTTATTTAATTATTAGTATTCACATTTTGGTCCCTAGCAATAAACTTTCAATATAAATAAAATATTTAGTGCTAAAGAATTGTTAAACATTTCTCATATTTACAAATAGGTCCTTAGAATTTTACAAACAAGTCCTCATATTTTATAAATAGGATTTAAGATTTATTTGGGCTCATCTACAGAATTTAAGATGGGTAGTAATATTATAATTAAACTCTTATATAAAAATTTAGAAATGAGAAAAAATATGGGGATGTTACATTGGGAGATCGAACCGGTGGTCCACCTGATAATTTAGACGGGTTCATGCTCACTAGGGGCATGGTTCAAGCAGCGTAGTTTGGGCCTTGAGTCTCGCCCAAAATCAATCGCTGATAGCAATATCGCCCCTAGAGAGGATGGCCCAAAGAAAAAACCCAAGCAAAACCAATGACTTTTGAAATGTAGGTTGACGGTAAGAACCATGAATCAACATCTTTGCGCTTCAGCACATGATTTGTCAAGCCGTCCATTCTTTGATGATAAAATAATTAAATTATATTTTATTGGCTAATCAATTTTTTGATAATGCCGGCTACTATCAATCGTAATTTAAGAAGCATGAATCAACGCTTAGAAAATTACATTGTGATATTAGACGTCGAGAACTTTGTCGATCGCCGATAGAATCTTCGGATAAAGATGTCCAATCTCTGATAAGAAGATTTTATCCAAAGAATATCGGTAATTCGGTCCTATCACCAATCTGGACAATGTTTATATAGACATGATGTGTCAAAGAATCCAATTAGCAATCGGCCCGTAAACGCATAATAGGAGGTTGGATCAACTAACTAGATCCAATAAGCAAGATTTATGAGAGATAACCACCGATAACGATGATGATATAAAGTAAAACAAAGTCCCCCGAGAACATGCCATAATGATAGTATCCTTGGATTTCAAAATTCATGGAACATTATCAAAACCATGAGTAGGGAGAAAATCAGGGTTTTCAATAATCATACAATTCATGAACATCAATCTCTTCTCCCCCATTTATCATCAACAAAGGAGAAATTGCATCTAGCTAATTTAAAAGATATACAAGTTTACACCATTCAAGGGTGCTAGATTTACAAATATTCAAGATCACCACTTTAAACATGCAAGATTTCACTCTGGTTCAAATTTATTTTTCAGAAATGTGCAAGTTAGTAAGTACTTTCTAGGGAGTATATCCCTAAAACCTTGAAGAAAAGGCAGATTTGGAATGATACCTAATGCCCATTCAAGACCCATCCAAGGTCTATCTTGTCTACTATGCTATGTACCAGGGGGAGGACAGGAAGCAATTCCCTGCGTTTTGTAGCATGTATCAAGTGGATCTAGGCTTTACACTAACAAGGTCACAAAAGTGTATCTTTAAATACTTGAGAAGGACCAATGATCAACTAGTGGGTATACCGAGAAAGTACTAGGGTTTCAGGTGATGACCACCAGCTTCCAAATTTGAATCCGATGATGGCAAGTCTAATTTAGGTATATGTTCACTGGAAAAGCAAAGTAGTATGTGAAAGAGTTCCAAGGAAAACTGTATTTATTGATTTGACCACAAACTTTTAAAAGTGGTATTATCATAATGATAGGAGGCAATAAAGGAGAGAGTCTGGATGAAGTAGTTTATCATAGATCCATATTATCGGTCATATGTTCAAGCAAACAAACATAGCAATTAAGATATAAAACAAATAAATCTTAGAGTCGACATCAAGTAGGAACTCGGGAGATCTCAAAGTTCAAGGATTCTAAGGAGGTTCTAAATTTATTGAGGAGAATCAAGGACTTCAAGAGATATAGTAGTGGAAAAGTTTCATCGGAGGATAACGGAGTTCATCTAAAAGTTCAAAAAGCTTAACTAAAAGGTTCAGCATCACAAACTCGCCATAAAGTCCCAAAACATGAAGGAAGTCCATTGAAGATATGGGAGATTGCTAGTTATAGGTGTGCCTTGGCATGCCAATCATGTGAGTGATGGCACCAAAAACATACATGTCAATCTTTTTGCTTTAAAAATATGTTTCCACCTAATAGTTAGCATATATTGTGATGTTCTTGGATTATGATAATGGGAATCGGATCATGATGAGCCAACTGTCACAACGACCCATTCACCTTCGATTCAAGACTTATTAATAATACGTGACCATGTAGTACAGAGAGGACTCAGATAACCGATAGATTGGTACTTCATATACCCACCCTGAATATACTGGAGGTGGGTCATGGTATCGCCCCTCAGTCAGGGGACACTAAGGACAATGGTGTGGCTCACCCCTCCATGGAGTCACTAAGGATCCACTTACTCGCTTTAATGGGTGGTGTACCATCCAATATACTTATACAGTCAACTAGCTACCCATGGTGCCGTGATAGTACCATCAATATCTAAAATCTAGGATGTGACTCTTTTGGCTGGAGACTCCTAAAGTTAATTGTCCTATATGAGTACTCCATACTTTTCAACCTGCTAAGCATAGGTTAAGAAGTTAAAAACTAGTCAAAGCTCTAGTTAAAATTCACTATAGATAGCTATTGAGTGTTCATCCACTCTCAAAGATCATTTGAGAAAAGTTCTATGTAAGAAAGTTGAACCACTTATAAAAGTTTTTGGCTAAGAGGGGTGAGAGAATCCTTTCCTTCAAGAATTGACATGGAAGCTGAACTGAAACCTGATGGGTGTGACAAAGTGGACATAGCCCAATTTGACCTAGGAATTAGATAAAATGAGGATTATAAGTACTGGTAACTCTTGATAGATAAGTTTTAAATTACTGTATTTCATTCTATACTTAGCAAATGCATTTATCTCAGCCTAGTACATCCTCTTCGTCAGAATCATTGAATTACTTTATAGAGATAATTTTTTAAAAAATTGAACTTTCAATAAACTACTTCAAAAATTATTTGAATATATAGATGATTTTTATCCATAGCAAGAGTTGAAAGTTTCTTTTTTAAGTTCATTTATGTTTTTTAGATCTCAACATTTTAATGAATATTTTAAATTTAATGTCAAAAGTTCAAGGTCCGGTGATTTCTTCATCACGGTCATTCATTACATGGGCATTCTTATTCAAAGTCGCCAAACCCTTCGAAGACTTTTAGAAAATTTTTTTTTTATTTCTACAGATTTTAAAAAGCTCATTTTATAGGTTTAACAAAAAAATTAGTTCTTCCAATGAAAGTCATTTTGATTTTTTAGTTTCTATTTGTTCAAATTTATGGATCCTACCTTTGATAAAAATGAGTAAAATCTTATTTGATTTTCAAAATCCTATTGATATTTTACTAAAGGAGTCTTAGACGATGACATCCATGAAGTGTAACATGTTCCATAGTCTCACCTTTGTTTCATTCAAAAAGTTCAAAGAAATGCATTAACAAAAAATGTTGAATTTTGGATTTTGATGATGAAACTAGTGATTGTGTTTGTGATCTAACTATATGCCAAAGTTCAAAAGTCGATTCACAATCAAACGCACTAAATTCATTTTTTTGTTGAGAGAACTAATGTTGGCGCTCATAGCCATCACGATAGCAAAAGTCTTTCTCCGAGGTCTAGCGTCAAGAGAAGATTTAGAAATCTTAGACATCGTGCTCCAAAGCTCAAAAATGGTCAAATAAGAAGGATATACGAGGTTTATCAATTGGGTAATCTGACCCATTGAATATAGGTGATGTATTGGAAGAATCGGATAAAGCTTCATTTATTGGGTTTTAAACCAAATATCGGGAAACCTTGCGTCAATTCATGTTGTATTAGAGAGGTACTAGCAGAGGGGGGGGGGGGGGGGGTGAATTAGTACAATAATGAAGACATAAAGTTCAAAGAAAATAGCTAGTTCGTGATGAAGATTGATCGAGAGTTTCGGTAAAAGATGATCTATCTAAAGTAGCTTGATTAAAGGAGATGAAAACGGATGATTGGTCGGTGTTACAGGGAAATGATTCAGAAAGGTTTAAAAGTTCACATGGAAGGTTCACGAAGTTCATAGTGGTCAACGAGAAAAAGACCTACATCCACTTGAAGTTTCATGAGGAACTTCAACCAGCAAGTCACTTCAAGGAAGAACCAAATCTTATTACGTCCCCTTTTACAAGAGGTCATCCTATAGGTTTTTCAAAGAGAAAAGAAGGAGGGTGAACACTCACATTGAAAACAAGACATCACTTTCCGCACTTTAAATAGCTGCGATGATTTTTAAAATCGCTAAGAAAGGAGGGTTAGATTAGTGTTAATCCTATAACCCAAGGATTCCAAATTTGGGCCAAATTTGAATTATTTGCCCTTAGCCCATACCACCTTGTTGGGATGGTAATACCGCTATCAAGTGCTGTATTAGAACCGGTGGTGGCACCGCCCAATGACTGAAATCCTTGCGTTTTGGGCGATGACACCGCTGGTGGTGCACCACCCAATACATCGACAATGTTTTGAGGTGCCACCGTTAGTACCTTTAAAAATTAAGGTGTGATTCAAATTTGGTAAATCCTAAAAATAAGGCCCAATGGGGTCTATTATTTAAATGTTATAAGATTGGACAAGCAATCTAAATTATATGCTTAAAGAAAATTAAAACAAAATTTTTATGATTTAAAGTAAAATCCTTCAAGTCTTCTTTAGAACTTTCATAAAAAGGTGTCGAGGGATTGTGGACACTCCTTCGAAAAGGAGTTTCATCTTCACCATTTGAAGGAAGACAAATTAGTGGAAAGTCGGGTGGCCTCGCAGTTCAATGAGGAATCGAGAGCTTTTGAACCTTCTCGGATGACCTAACCTATAAAAAAATTGTTTGAACTTCCCAAACCTTGCATTTACCTAATTCTAAAACCGCAGTTTTCTTTCACTTTGAACATCCTCCGTGACCGCTCTTCTTCCTAGCTAAACACTGGACCTTGGAAGCACTTTTTGTTTTCAATTGAATGTTTAGTCAAATGAAACTTATCTGAATCATGGATTAGAACATCGAATTTACCATATTCATTTCATCATCAAAATCCAAGATTCAATAGTTAGCCACTCTAGATCCTACAAGAAAGGCTTTCATGTGTGACTTCAAGCCAATGACAAATCGTAAAATTTATTTCATAAGATAATAATCTGATTCAGATCATTGTTTATCTAAGGAAAAATTGAGTCAATGCCTTGAATTTAAAGAAAGATTTTTCAAAACCGCCATTCATTCATTGTTTAGGCTAGTTGAGGCCCATTCGATAAAATTCCATAAATTTAAATTCAAAGAAAGTAAGAAAAACTTCATTGAGGCCGAAAATAAAAAAGTCCCACTTTAAACAAGAGAGAACTCATGAAAAAAACCCTCAGTTCGGGCTAAAAGAGGCACTACCAGCATTAAATGCAAATGGGAAATACCATACAGTCAATTGTTAGATTAGTTTGGCACCAAGAGGGGGGTGAATTAGTGCACCAAGAAAATGATAGATTTTTCAAGAGATTTAAAATAACAATAAAAATCATTTACTTTAAAGAAACTGCTTGAACCCTGAAAAGAAGCATTTTAACAGAAAAGCATTTAGAGATAAGAAGAAAAAGGAAGTAGAGCAAGTAAAGTAAAGGTCAGTAAAGAAAGTAAAGAGATAAAACAAATTCTAAACACTGCCACAATCAAGACGCAATGATGTATCGTGGTTCTACTAAAAGTGACCTACATCCACTCAAGCCTTCTCCTATTATACTTCTTCCACTAACAACTTTGAAAGTGAAGCGATCAACAATTTCTTACAACCTCTTCTTTACAAGTGGTTCACCCTCTTACAAGATTTCACATAAGAAGAATGAGGTAGGAATACTACCAAGAATAAGACTTTTCAAGACTTAAACCAAGATTCTAACTTCAAAAGGGTTCCCTTCACCGAGAAAGGGGGGTATTTTATGGGGACCAAAATGGATCTGTAATCAAGTCTAAATTTGAAATCACCAAATTCCCGTGTCCGGGCGTTTCACGCTTGTCGAGGCGTGATAAAACCACCGCTGGCCGACCGACATCAGACAATGCTGCATAATACCCTTTGAAAGCAAGTTACCGCTCGAGCGTGCTAAGATTACCATCACAGACCAAAGTGGTTGTACAAAGATTTCACCAGCCCCCCGCACGCGGTTTGTTGTTCTGCCCATTCAAATTTTGCCGAAGGTTTCGCTCATGCCCGTGCCTAGTATGTCTCTCGCTGGTCTTGGCCTCAAGGATTAACCATAATCCTAACCCAAATTCATACACTAACTACGAAATTAAAAGACATTCCTAAGCTATTAAAGTCCACAAGTCAAAGTCTTCTTCCGCTGAAATTTCCAAAGGGGTCTTCCGACATCCCTAAACCATCCCAAGGACTCCCGGCAAGTTTCTTCTAACTCATCGATGATTTTGGCAGTTCTCCCAAGCTTCTTTGGCAAGTTCGACCTTTCTTGGCAAGTCTGCGGTAATCCTCTCCGCCAACCTCCTGAACTCCCAAAACCCTTCTAAGAAGCTCCCTACATCATTCCTCATTTGCCCAAGAAGATCCCTTAATGAATTCGGATTTCCACCAACTTCAAGTCCCAATGATCCATCGCGACGGACTCTTTGTTTACTTATGTTTTCATCCTTTCGAAGCTATTTCGCACAAACAAACACCAAACACTTACTCGATTCTGATAGTTATTACAACGGAATTGACATTTGCCAAAGACATCATTGGTCAAGCCGTCTGATCGCCGATTTCGCACATATCTCTCTATGCTTGTTGCCCAATCGGTTGACCACCGCAACCCCGACATCCATGGCGCAACTCCACTTCTTGGCCGATGCGGCGTCGAGAAGCCCTCGCCGATAGTCGATTGAACGCCCGCTCGACATCCAATATAACGGCGTGATTACCTCCAAGTAACGTCACTTCCTCCAGCATCAGCCGCCAATCTCGACGATAGTAGACCTACGTAACTCAAAACGCAGTTAAACAATAAAACACACTCATTGGTTTCATCATCAAAATCCGAGATTCAACAATCTCCTTTTTTTTGATGATGATGATGACAACGAAGTTAACCATAACTCCAGGAGTTTAAACAAACTCCCCTATCAATATGCATTGAATAGAACTCCTCGATTATCCCAAATCAAGCATTCAATATCACAATTAAAGAGAATAAATCAAACCATCATGCAAATATATAAATATACCAATCAATGCATGAAGTCATCAATCTACTTTTGATTAAGAGAATAAATCAAAACCATCATGCAAATATAAATATGCAAGCATCATTACATTGCATGAAGTCATCAATCTACTTCTCCCCTATGTCATCAACAAAAGGGAGAAGTAACATCATAGCTAGTTTTCAAGATATACAAATTTGACAACACACTAGCTATTAGTCACATCATACCACATTTAAGCATAGCTTTTGCAATACAACATCAATCATACCATTCAATCATAGCAAGTTTTTTTTAAGGATGGGCAATGATGGCAATTTTTTCACTTGCTTTTGAGATGTGCAAGTTACTTTCTTTGTTTCCTTTGCATGTTCTAGTTAAAATTTTTTCTTTCTGATACATAAGCTAGCAATGAATCTTTCCCCCCTTTGTTTTGTGTAAAAAAAGTGGAGTACAAATAGTCAATGACAAAATAACAACTTTACAACATGAATTTTCAGCATATTAAATCATGAATTCAAGGAGTCAAAAAAATCATGATATGAGAGAAAAGTGATGATAAGCAAGCAATCAATAATGATAAACAAGCTAACATACTTTGTGACATATGAGTTAGCTTCCTTTCAATTCTTCTCTTTTGTAACTAAATTTCACCTTTGAAACTATCAACTTTTTTGTTTGCAATGAGCTAGCAATTATGTATAATCACTTTAAACATATATGCTAACTTTTCATTTAAACATACAAACATAAAGGTATGGCAAGTGTAACATTCCAAATTTTCAAAAGTTTTGCATTTTGCTTTTTTTGAGATAGTCAAGATAGCAATATTTGCATCCTTTGAGATAGCAATCCTTAACTTCTTGTGAAATTGTAAGGTAGCAATTTTTTCTCCCCCCCTTTGTCTTTGTCAAAAGAAGGGAGGACTAAATGGCTAAAAATTTCAATCATTATACAAACCATTTTTTTCATATCAATTATAAATTTGCATCAATAAAAAATATACATCAATTTGTTCAATCATCACATGATGCAAATAAGACAACAATGCAAAGAAATCATGTCATGAAGGATATCAATATGTAAATTCAACAAGGATCAAAACCAAAAGATATCATTCATGATTCATAACTTTTCTTTTTTAGCAAGATCAAAATTCATATTTATCAATTTTTTAATTCAAGATAAATGTCATACAACCAAGAATCATGATATATAAAAGCATATCAATATCAAGGATCAAATCATGATTATAAGTGCTAACATATTTTCTTTTCATTCATTTTTAAGCCATGATAAAAGAATAAATCAATGATTCAAATATTAAGCACATTTTTTTTTCATCAAATTTTCAATCATCACATAAGGCATTCAAGGAAGTATTGAAACAAAAAAAAAAAATTTTAGCATATAATGTTTCAATCTTCAATCTTGAGTCATGAATCCAAAAGTCATAAATCAAAAGGTTCATGAATCATTTTGACAAGTCTCCTTTTAGGAAATAACAAGTGGAAGTCTTAGGAGATTAAAACACAAGATCTTGATTCATACATAAGAATTTTTACCAAGATCACATTTCATAAGAATCAAGACATGAATTCATAAAAAATTCAAGTATTGAATTCCAAGAAATCAAAAAAGACAAGTTACATTTCATTTAAAAGAATTTTTTTTTGATAAAATGGAAGGAGCATGGTAAACGATCTTGATTTAAAAAGAACTTCAAGTTATAGTTGTCAAGATAGTGATTTCAATAAAATTTCTTTTATAGCAAAATGAAATCTTTTTTAGAACTTGATTCAAGCATTAAATATGTCTTAACAAGTTATAATTCCAAAAGATTCAAGAATCATTAAAAAAAAAATCATTCAAGCTCAATTCATCAACTCAAGACTCATAATCAAATTATTATTTTTTGAGATTCATAACATGAATAAAGTCATTACCGTATCATCAAAATCTCATTCGTAATTCTAGTGATTCACAAAGTATCATAAATGAATTTATCACTTGTCTTTCATTAAAATCAAAAAACTTTAGAGATGGAAAGATTTCAAGAAACATGCATTTTTATTTCATATGAGCATGATTCATATTTAAAATGTATCTTATGTCATAAATACAAATCAAGCATGAATTTTTTAAATCTAAAATCATCCTCAAAAATCACATTCAATAAATTCATACATGACAAGCATAGATTTATTGAAGAATCAAAAAAGATAGAGGATTGCATTGGATTTCTTGTAAATTTCTATTCATATGATTTGCTTCTTATAAGCATGCCTTTGCCTTAAAAATAAAATGTCAACATTCAAGATGGAAAGGTAAATTTCGTCATAATGATCATTAAGTCAAATCACATTAAGTATGTGGTATTTTATAAAAAAGATTTGATTCAAAAAGATTTACATGGATTCATCAAAATAAAAAAGTCAAACTTTATCATAAAAAATTGTCAAAGGCAAAAAAAATACAACATATTATTCCAAGACATGAGATTCAATTTATCATGATAATATGTTTTATGTTTCAAAAGATGAGTATCAAATTTTAAAACCAAAACATGAGTTTGTCATCAAGATATAATGCCTTTAAATACTCATGATATCATAAAATCAAGAAAAACATGACAAACCAACTATCATTATCAATGATGATTACATAAGGTATGTTCAATTATTTATATGAAAGTCATCATTGTATTATTTTGAAATACAAGTTGTCATTTAGCCCATCAAGATCAAAAGCATTACCACATTAAAGCATCATGATAGTACATTTTCTTATTTTTTTAAGAGTTTTCAATTATGTGATTTGATCTTTCATAAGAATGATCAATGTCATACATCATATTGAAACATGAAAAATCATCATATTTAGAAATGAAAATATAAAACATCAAAGATATCACATGTATCATTTAAAGTTTTGAATCATATTATCACAAATCATGCAAATATCATTCATAATTTTTTTTACTTTTTCAAAAATACTATAAAGGAAAAAATTTTGAAAAAAAATTTCTAAAAAAACTAGCATTAAATTCCTACTAACTCATGAAAAGGATCATGTAATTTCAAGGTAACTCAAGGGAGTTAAGTTGCTTACCTCATCATTTAAAGCCACTAAAAGCGTATTTTTGCCATTTTCCTTTATTTGATTGATTCTTTTTGCAAGTCTTCTTCTTCTTCTTTGGCCTCATCCTCCATTCAAGTTCATTGTTTATTTTAGATTTTTTGTTTAATGAATTTATTAAGATTCATTAAAAGTTCAATGTCCTCAATATTGTCCCCATCACTTAGAGTCATCACTCAAATGGTATTCATTTGTAGGATGTTCTAAATCCTTCTTGTTCTTTAGAAGGTGGTTCATGTGTTAACATGTTCAAATGCATTAAAGAAACTCATTTCATAGGTCTTTAAAGAACCCAATGAGTTTTTAACTTTAAAGCATAATGTAATAAGATGAAGATGAAGTTGAGTAAATAAGGCAGCAAGTGAAAAGGGTTTGCAACAAAAGTAAATAGCAAGAAAGTAAATGCAAACCAGATTTTTTATAGTGGTTGGGTCATCCAAATTTGGTTTATAGGATTAACACCTAATCTAAACCAAATTATATGCTAACTATAAATTTTAAAGATATTTTTTAAGCTATTTCAAAGTCCATAAGATAAGACTTCTTTTGGTGAGCTTTTTTCGGTGAACTTCAAGGTGGTCTTCCGGCGAACCCTCAAAAAACCATTCTGTGGACTCCGCAAGCTCCGGACTTCATGATGATCTTCTTGAGTTCCAATGAGCTTCATTGGCAAGCTCCGATCTTTCTTGGCAAGCTCCATGAACTTCAGATGAACCTTCGGGTGAACTTCCGAAAACCCTTTGGCAAGCTCCCCCTACCGTTCTCGACCGGTTCCGCAACTACTCCCAACGAATCTTGGGACTTCCATCGAACTCTCGAACTCCCAATGATCCATCCCACTTGTCTTCCGGCACTTTGTTTTCGCTTACGTCTTCATCGTCATCGTAGTTAATCCGCACACACAAACAAACAAACACTACTTTGATCTGAGCAGTTATTACAACATGAATTGACATTCGGTTGCCCAACCGCGTCATTGGTGAGCGCTTCATCCGATCCTTGGCACATCGTCCTCTTTTGTGGTCCATTGCCCAATGGGTGGATGACCTCAACCCCGATATCCTTGGCGCAACATGCATCTTGGCCCGATGCCCGCGTATGAAGCTTTCAACCGATTGTCGGTCGAACCTCCTCTTCGACATCAATATCGAGGATGATGATCCTTCGGCAAGCGTCAATTCCTCCAAAGTCAATTGTCTAATCGATCGATAGTAGACTGCGTAACTCAAAACGTAGTTAAACAATAAACCACAATCAATTGGTTTCATCATCAAAAATCGAGATTCAACAATCTCCCCTTTTTTGATGATGACAACTAATTGATGACTAATGAAAGTTAACCATAACTCCAGGAGTTTAACCAAACTCCCCTATCAATATGCCATTGATAGAACACTTGGATTATCCCAAATCCAAGCAACATTCATCACAAATTAAGAGAATAAATCAAACCATCATGCAAATATATAAATATGCCAATCAATGCATGAAGTCATCAATCTACTTCTCCCCTATGTCATCAACAAAAAGGAGAAGTTGCATCATAGCTAGTTTTCAAAGATATGCAAATATTACAATCATACTAGCTATTAATCTAGATATACATCATACAACATTTAAGCATAGCTTTTGCAATACAACATCCAATCACACCATTCAATCATAGCAAGTTTTTTAAGGATGGGCAATGATGGTAATTTTTTTTCACTTGCTTCTTGAGATGTGCAAGTTGTACTTTCTTTGCTTCCTTTGCATGTTCTAGCTAGCAAAAATTTTTTTTCTTTTCGATACATAAGCTAGCAATTAATCTTCTCCCCTTTGTTTTTGTCAAAAAAAAATGGAGTACAAATAGTCAATGCTTTGATCATGACAAAATAACAAATTTACAACATGAATTTTCAGCATATTAAGTCATGAATTCAAGGGAGGCAAAAAATCATGATATGAGAGAAAAAAAGATGATAAGCAAGCAAACAATAATGATAAGCAAGCTAACATACTTTGCGACATACAAGTTAGCTTCCTTTCAATTCTTCTCTTTTGTAACTAAGTTTCACCTTTGCATGCTATCAACTTTTTTTGTTTTGCAATGAGCTAGCAATTATATATAATCACTTTAAACATATATGCTAACTTTTCATTAAAACATACAAACATAAAGGCATGGCAAGTGTAACATTTCAAATTTTTTGAAGTTTTACATTTTGCTTCTTTTAAGATAGTCAAAATAGCAATATTTGCATCCTTTGAGATAGCAATCCTTAACTTCTTGTGAATTTGCAAGGTAGCAATTTTTCTCCCCTTTGTCTTTGTCAAAAAAGGGAGGACTAAATGGCTAAAAATTTTAATCATTATACAAGCCATTTTTTCATATCAATTATAAATTTGCATCAATAAAAATATACATCAATTGTTCAATCATCACATGATGCAAATAAGACAACAATGCAAAGAAATCATGTCATGAAGGATATCAATATGTAATTCAACAAGGATCAAAACCAAAAGATATCATTCATGATTCATAACTTTTTTTTTAGCAAGATCAAAATTCATATTTATCAATTTTTAATTCAAGATAAATGTCATATAACCAAGAATCATGATATATAAAAAGCATATCAATATCAAGGATCAAATCATGATTACAAGTTCTAACATATTTTCTTTTCATTCATTTTCAAGCCATGATAAAAGAATAAATTAATGATTCAATCATTAAGCATAATTCTTTTACATCAATTTTGAATCGTATAAGGCTTACATGGCAAATATCAATTCATGATAAAGGGTATACTATCTTGAATCATGATGCATAAAAACATATCATTCTCATAGATCAAGTCATGATTCATTGATTCATCATAATAAAAATTTTTTTTTTATCTATTTTTCAATTGCCACATAAGACATACAAGCCAAAAGAATTTTTTGTCATTTCTATATTATGAAATATATGATAATAAGACTCATGATTCATTTAAAAAAGATATAGCACAAAAGAGCAACTTGATTCATGCATAAGAAATTCCAAGTATCAAATATTAAGATATCAAGAGTTTGATTGTGATAAAGCTCATTCAAGTTTGAATCATCAAAATCATTAACATAGTTTATGAGATTCACAAATGACATAAACTTGAATTGTTCTCCTCTTTGGTAAATGATAAAAAAGAAGCAATCATAGAGAAAAAATATTTTGATTCACAAAAAATATCTCAAGTCAAGAATTCAAAGTCATGATTTCAAGTGATCAAGAGAGAGTCAAAAAAATTATTCAAACTCATTTTTTGTCAATTCGAAACTCTAATCAAATTATCATTTTTTTTAACATTCATAACATGAATAAAGTCATTACCGTATCATCAAAATCTCATTCATAAGTCAAGTGATTTACAAAATATCATAAATGAATTTATCACTTGTCTTTTATTTATGCCAAATCAAAAATCGAAAGATTTCAAAAAAACATGCATTTCCATTATATGATTTATTTCATATGAGCATGCCTTTGTTTTTTTTGATGTCAAATAAAATAGAAATATCAACATTCAACATTTAAAAGACAAACTTCATCATAAAATTCATCAAGATAAAATATAACACATTATGAGATTCAATTTATCATGATAATATGTTTCATTTTGTTTTTGTTTCAAACAAGTGTGCTCATGTTTCAAATGATGATTATCAAATTTAAGACCAAAACATGAGTTTGTCATCAAAATATGATATCACAAAGTCATTAAGCATAATAACAAACTTTTAATATTTTCATTTCAATGATGATTTCATAATGTATGTTCAAATATTTATATGGAACCCATCATTGTATAAATTCAAAATACAAGTTTGTCATTAAACCCATCAAGATCAAATGCATCAAATATCATGATAGTGCATTTTCTCATAAGTTTTATGAGTTTCAATTTAAGTGATTTGATTTTTCATAAGAATGTTCAAATTTTTCTTTATGAAAATGATCAATGTCATCATATTTAAAAAAAATCGAAAATATCATAAAATCATTTTAATTCTTTCTTTCATTAGTTATAACAAGATGATGCTCAAAATTTTTGGTAAAATCATACATCATTTTAAAAATCTGAAAAATAATTTTTTTGTCATGAAAACCCATTAAGTCCAAATATAACACAAGGCAACATCAAAAGCCACATTTCTTTCATTTTGAAAATTTGTGGGTTGGGTCTTTATAATTGATTTCATGAAGACATGTATCAATAAAAAATTTCATCATTAAAAAAGGGTTAAAAACCATTAAGCCAAGATGGAAGTTTTCAAATTATAATCAAGATACATACATCTATCATCAAAAGATTTTCAAGAAATTCATACATAGATATGTATCATGTTTAAGATTGAAAACCGATATGGAAAGTATACATGAAATTTCATCATCTCAAAAATGTCATCTTAATTTGTCATGAAAACAATTAGACCAAAAAATACGTTAATCCACAACATAGAGTCAAATCAACATTACTTCAAAAAACTAATGCATGTTACAAAATCATCAAGCATCATGTTTAGAAATGAAAAGCAATATAAAACATCAAGATACACATGCATGGATTAATTCTAAGCATTATCACAAATCATGCAAATATCATTCATATTTTTAATTTTTAAAAAAAAAAATACTAGAAAGGAAAAAAGCAAAAAAAATCCTACCAACTATTTCAAGCAACTCATGAAAAGGATCATGTAATTTCAAAATAAGGTAAAAGAACAACTTGGGTGAGTTTCTTACCTCATTGTCGAAAAAAAATTGTCAAAGCCCATTTAGCCTCTTCTTTACTTGATTCTTCTTTTGCAACCCTTCTTCTTCTTCTTTTGGCCTCTTTCTCCATTCAAGTTCATTTGTATTTTTTTAATTTTTTGTTTAATGAACTTATTAACATTCATGTTAAGTTCAATGTTCTCATTGTCCTCATCACTTGAGTCATCACTCAAGTGGCATTCATTTGTTTGAAGTTCCAAATCCTTCTTGTTCTTTAGAAGGTGGTTCATATGTTCATCATGTTCAAAATGTTGAAGAAACTCATTTCATATGTCATTAGTGACCCAATTAGTTCTTCAATGAAAAAATCATTTAAATTTTTAGTTTCTTGTATTTGCGGTTATTTTTTGGATCCCAACTCTTTTGGAAGGGATCTTAAAATCTTATTAGTGAGTTCAAAGTCCAAAAAAATATTTACCAAGACTTTAGACTATTGATGACATCCGAAAGCGGGTGTACATATCATCGATAGTTTCGCTTGGTGTCATTGGAAAAAGCTCAAAATCATGCAATAAGAGGTTTACTTTTGAGTCTTTAACTCTACTAGTTCCCTCATGCATGATTTCAAGTGTTTCCAAATATCAAAAGTCATTTTTGCACATAGAAATCCGATTGAACTTTTTTTTTGTCTAAAAGCACAAAATAAGGCATTCATAGCCTTTTTGCATTAAAAAAAAATGATTTTTTCTCCAAATCCGACCATTCATTTCATTGGTTTAGAGGAAAGGTTGAAAACCATTTTCAATGATGTTCCATAAATTTAAATCCATTGAAAGCATGAAAAACTCTCATTCGAAGTTTTCCAATATGTGTAGTCGATCCGTTAAAGAACGGTGGATGAAAAACCGAAAAGCCCTCTTGAAAACCATTTAGAGCCATTTCTCATGGGTGTAAATCGAAAGAGAAAGAACATGGCTCGATACCAATTGTTAGGGATCGAGTGGCACTAAAGGGGAGGGGGGGGGGGGGGGGTGAATTAGTGCAGTGGTAAGGAACGATAGATTTTTCAATGATTAAAACAAGTTTGGAAACTTAAATTGAATGAATGCAACAAATTTTGTTTTGAACCAGGAAAAGATTTTGTTTTAACTTTAAAGCATATGTAATAAGATGAAGATGAAGTTGAGTAAATAATGCGGGAAGACAAAGTGGGATGGATGGTTGGGAGTTGAGTTCGATGGAAGTCCAGAAGATTGGTTGGGGTAGTTTCTTAGGACCGAGAGAAGTAGGGAGCTTGAAGGGTTTTTAAGTTCATGGGAAGGTTCGTCGGAAGTTCATGAAGCTTGACGAAAAGATGGAGCTTGCAAAGAAGCTCGATGGAACTCGCCAAGATCATCATGAAATCTAGGAGCTTGGGGAGTCCGCGAATGAATGGTTTAGAGGGTTAGTAGGAAAGACCCGGAATATCGAGTTCACTAAAACTCATAGAAAAGAAGTCTTGTCTTATGAACTTTAAAATAGCAAGAAATATCTTTAAAATTTGTAGTTGTTAACACATAATTTGGTTTAGGATTAGGTGTTAATCTATAAACCAAATTTGAGCCAAATTAGGACTTCGTTTGGACCGGTTTATTTTTCTCCTTGAAAAATGACACGAAGTATACAGGCGGTGACCGGCGATAATGACCGCTTTGTGCTGATGTGACGGCCCCAGGATGCCTCACGCTTCTTCTCGACAGCGATGCTTAGCCGCCAGCACCGAACTCAATTTGTTTTTTAAATTTGAGCCCAAATTTGAATCCATTTTGGATCTAAATACCCCCCCCTTTCTCGGTGAAAGGGCACCCTTTTGAGAGTTAGAAATTGAGGAAAAGGCCTTAGGAAAGTCTAGTTTTCAATAGCTTGTGTTCACCTCCTTCTTTCTCTTTGAAAAAATTTGTGTAAGTGTGAACTTCTTATAAAAGGGTTGTAAAGAGGGTATTTGGTCCTTCCCCTTCAAAGGATTTGCTAGTGGAAGTTGGGGCCTCATGGGAGATGGCTTGGAAGTGGATGTGGGTGGGATGGTGAACCACTATAAATCGGTTTGCATTTACTTTTACTTAACTTACTTTGCTGCAAACCATTTTCATTTGCTGCCTTATTTACTCAACTTCATCTTCATCTTCTTACGTATGCTTTAAGTTAAAACATAATCTTTCCGGGTTCAAAAAAGCGTTGCATTCATTCATCGAAGTTTCTAAACTTGTGTTCATTTGAAAAAATCTATCGTTCTTTACCAGCTGCACTAATTCCCCCCCCCTCTTATCTTGGCTCGATCCCTACCAATTGGTATAGAGCCACATTCTTTCTCTTTTGATTTACCCGTGAAAAATGGCTCTAAATGGTTTTCAAGGGGCTTTTTTTTTTAGATCCCTTTGTTCTTTAATGGTTAGGACTACATATTGAAAAAACTTCGAATGAGAGTTTTCATACTTTCAATGAATTTGGATTTGTTGAACATCATCGAAAATGACTTTCAACCTTCCTCTAAACCAAGATGAAGAATGGTGGGATTTGGAAAAAAGTCTCTTTTCTTTAATCCAAAAGCTATGAATGCCTTATTTTGTCTTTTGGTAGAAGAAATGAGTTCAATCGGATTTCAATATACAAAACTTGACTTTTCGACATTTGGCGAACACTTGAAATCATGCATAGGGAACTAGTAGAGTTAAAGACTCGAAAAGTAAACCTCTTATTGCATGATTTTTGAGCTCTTCAAATGACACCAAAGCGAAACTATCGGCGATATATTACACCACTTCACGGATGTAGTCAATAGCTTGAAAAAGTCTTGGTAAATCTTTTTTGGATTTTGAACTCACTAACAAGATTTTAAGATCCCTCCCAAAGAGTTGGGATCCAAAAAGTAACCCATAATACAAGAGACCAAAATTTAAAATAATTTTCATTGGGAAGAACTAATCGGTTCACTAATGACATATGAAATGAGTTTCTTGAACATTTGGAACATGATGAATATGAACCACCTTCTAAAAAAGAATAAGAAGGATTTGGAACATTGGACAAATGAATGCCACTTGGTGATGACTCATTCAAGTGATGAGGGACAATGAGGACATTGAACAACATAACAATGAATGTTAACAAGTTCATTAAACAAAAAATTAAAAAAGCACAAATGAACTTGAATGGAGAAAGAGGCCAAAGAAGAAGAAGAAAGACTTGCAAAAGAAGAATCAAGTAAAGAAAAGAGGTGGAAATGGGCTTTGACGGTTTTAAACAATGAGGTGAAACTCACAAGTTGTTCTTATTACTTTGAAATTACATGATCCTTTCATGAGTTGCTTGAAATAGTTGGTAGGATTTTTTTATTTTTTTTCCTTTCTAGTACTTTTTTTTTTTGAAAAATTAAAAAAAATATGATGATGCATGATTTGTGATAATGCTTAGATTAATCCATGCATGTGTATCTTGATGTTTTTATATTGCTTTTTTCATTTCTAAACATGATGCTTGATGATTTTTTGTAAAATGCATTAGTTTTGAAGTAATGTTGATTTGACTCTATGTTGTGGATTAACGTATTTTTGGTCTAATTATTTTCATGTCAAATTAAGATGGTATTTTTGAGATGATGAAATTTCATGTATACTTTCCATATCGGTTTTCAATCTTAAACATGATACATATCTATATATATGAATTTCTTGAAAATTTTTTGATGATAGATGTATGTATCTTGATTATAATTTGAAAACTTCCATCTTGGCTTAATGGTTTTTTAACCCTTTTATGATGAAATTTTTTTTATTGATACATGTCTTCATGAAATCAATTATAAAAGACCCAAACCACAAATTTTCAAAATGAAAGAAATATGGCTTTTGATATTGCCTTGTGTTATATTTGGACTTAATGGTTTCATGACGAAAGTTATTTTTTAGATTTTTTAAAAATGATGTATGATTTTAGCAAAAAAGTTTGAGCATTGATCATCTTGTTATAAGAAAATGAAAGAAAGCAAAGTGAAATGATTTTTAATGATGAATTCATTTCTAAATATGATGATGCTCTCATGTTTAAAATATGATGCATGACATTGATCATTCTTATGAAAGATCAAATCACATAAATTAAAACTCTTAAAAAAATAAAAATGCACCATCATAATGTTTTATTTTTTGATGTGTTTGGTCTTACTTGGTCTTTATGATACTTGAAACCACGTCTTGCTTTGAAAAAGTTGATACATGCTCACATGTAATCAATTTATGTTGCTCTTATTAAAATTTTCGAATGAAAGATTTTGATGCATTTGATCTTAATGGGTTTAATGACAAACTTGTATTTTGAATTTATACAATGATGGTTTCGTATAAATATTTGAACATACATTATGAAATCATCATTGAAATGAAAATATTAAAAAGTTTGTTATCATGCTTAATGACTTTGTGATATCATATCTTGATGACAAACTTCATTTTTGGTCTTAAATTTGATACTCATCTTTTGAAATATGAGCATACTTGTTTGAAACAAAAATGAAACACATTATCATGAAAAAATTGAATATCATATCTTGAAATAATGTGTTTTTTTTTGTCTTGACGATTTTTTATAATGAAGTTTGCCTTTCATTTTTTGAATACTTATTTTGATTTGGCATATAAAAACATACTTAGATAATAAAAAATCATAAAAAAAAATACATGACTTTTAAAATTTGTCTCTCTAAAGTTATCAAATTTTTGATAAAAGACAAATGATGAATCCATGTATATTATGTTCTTGAATCTAGAATGAATGATTTTGATAAATTTGATTATGAGTTTTGAGTTAACAAAAATGAGTTTGAATGATTTTATGACTCCTCTCTTAATCTCTTGAAATCATGACTTTAAATTCTTGACTCAAGATATTTTATGTGAATTGAAATACTTTCTTCCTTAATTGCTTCTTTTTTATCATTGCTATTATACCTCCCATGATTTATGTTGTAGAGAAAAAATTTATAAATCATAATGCAATGAGATCTCTTATATAATAATGAAATGCTTATGTGATTCTTTGCTAAAGAAAATATTTTGATTCTTATGAAATGTGATCTTGATGAAAATTTTTTATACATGAATCAAGTTGCTCTTTTTGTGCTATATCTTTTTTAAATGAATCATGAGCCTTGATGTCATATATTTCATGATCCTAGAAGTGACATGATTTCTTTACCTTTGTGTGGTAAATTGAACATTTGACATAAATGAAATTTGCTTTTACGATGAATCATGAATGATGTCTTTTGGTGTTGATCCTTATCGATACTTTCCTCATATTGATATCATTTTGAATGCATCATAAAAAAAATTGAAATATTAATTGATGCTAAATTATTTCATTGAAATATTATTCATCCCTTCTTTTCGATAGTGACAATGGGGGAATTAGCTTACTAGCTTATGTATCACAAGTGAAAGTGACAAACATAGCTAGCTAGAACTCTGCAAAGGCAAAACTTGCACTTCTCAAAATAAGAAGAAAAGAAATTACAAAGTTGACTATTTTATTTTTTTAACTCATGAGCTTTATGTTTAAAATGTTATAAATTTTACAAAAATTACTAGCTCATTGCAAAACAAAAGTTGATGACTTGCAAAAGTGAAACTTAGTTACAAAAGAAAAAATTGAAAGGAAGCTAACTGCGTATGTAAGGTATGTTAGCTTGATTATCATTAATGATTGCTTGCTTATCATCTTTTTCTCTCATATCATGATTTTTTGACTCCCTTGAATTCATGACTTAATATACTTTGAAAATTCATGTTGTAAATTTGTTATTTTGTCATGATCAAAGCATTGACTATTTGTACTCATTTTTTTTTTTTGACAAAAACAAAGGGGAGAAGATTTATTACTAGCTTATGCATCGTATGAAAAAAAATTTTGGTAGCTAGAATATGCAAAGCAAAGCAAAGAATGTGTAAACTTGCCATGATGAATTGCAAGAAGCAAGTGATGGATTGCTATGCTTGGACATCCTTGAAAAACTCCAACCATGATTGAATGTTGAATGATGTGATAAATAGCTAGTGTGTTTAAAAAATTTGCATATCTTTTAAACTAGCTATGATGCTACTTCTCCTTTTGTTGATGACATAGGGGAAATAGATTGATGACTTCATGCATTGATTGAATATTTTATATATTTGCATGATGGTTTGATTGATTCTCTTAACATTTGTGATGAATGTTGCTTGGATTTGGGATAATCCAAGTGTTTCTATCAATAGCATATTGATAGGGGAGTTTAGTTAAGCTTCAGGGAGTTATAGTTAACTCCGTTATCATCAATTAGTTGTCATCATCAAAAGGGGAAATTGTTGAATCTCGAATTTTGATATTAAACTAATGATTGTAATTTATTTGTTTACTGTGTTTTGAGTTATACAAGTCTACTATCATTAAAGATTAAACGATTGATCTTTGGAAGACGCCGCCTTACAGTGTCACATCCCGGATATTGGATGTCGGCCGAGGGTCGATCGACAATCGATTGACTCGAAAACTTCGTCGCACGCCGCTCGGACCAAGATACATATTTGCGCTAGGATATCGGGGTTGTGGAGGTCATCCGGTCGATTGAGCAATGGACCACAAAAAGAGACGATGTCACAAAGGTTCGGATAAGCCAACAATGACGATGCCGAATCTTTGAATATCAACGGTGTTGTACACTTGTCTCAGATCAATAAGTGTTGTTTGTTTGTGCGGGATTAACTGCGGCGATGAAGGCGTAAAAGCGTAAACAAAGTGCCGGAGAGACAAGTGAGATGGATGGTTGGGAGTTGAGTTCGATGGACGGCGAAGATTCATTGGGATGGTAGCCGGGAACAAACCGAGAATGCGGTAGGGAAGGGGTTTAGAAAGGGGAGTAAGGTTAGTCGGAAGTTCATGGAGCTTGCCAAGAAAAGATCGAACTTTGAAAAGTTGGATGGAACTTCGCTAAGATCAAAGAGCTTCTTGGGGAGTCCACAAATGGTTTCAGGGTTCCGGGAAATGGGAGGATCTGGAAATTCATGAAGTCTTGTCTTATGGACTTTGAAATAGCTTAAATATCTTTAAATTTGTAGTTAGTATAATTTGGTTTAAGATTATGTGTTAATCCTATAAACCAAATTTAAAGACCAATTAGGACTTCGTTTGGCTGATTTTAAGCCAAGAACTCTTTGTCTTTAAAGAAACACTAGGCGATTTCCACTTGACTCTGATTCTGATGGCGGTATAATACCTTGTTGTCATTCGAAATTGGAGATGCGTGCTACTATCCATAGCAGAAAATTTGATTTCAAATTTGGACCTAATTTGAATTCATTTTCTATCCCCTTTCTCATTTTGAAAGGGAACCCTTTTTAAAAGTTAGAAGTGAGGAAAAGGTTGAGGAAAGTCTAGTTTTCAATAGCTTGTGTTCACCTCATTCTTTTCTCTTTGAAAAATTTGTAGAGTGTGAACTTCTTGTAAAGGGTTATAACAGGGTATTTGGTCCTTCCCCTTCAAAAAAAGGATTTGCTAGTGGAGTTGGGAGCCTCATCGAGAAGGCTTTGGAAGTGGATGTAAGATGGGATGACCGAACCACTATAAATCTTTTGCATTTACTTTCTACTTAACCTTTGCTGCAAACCATTTTATTTGCTGCCTTATTTACTCAACTTCATCTTCATCTTCTTACATATGCTTTAAAGTTAACGTAATCTTTCAGGGTTCAAATGAAAACGCTGCATTCATTAAATGAAAGTTTAGAACTAGTGTTAATGAAAAATCTATTCTTCTTTCTTTGCACTAATTCACCCCAATTCACCTTCTTGGTGCCACTCGATCCCTAACATCCACTAGCTATCCTCCTTCCAACGGGTGAGGATGAACTCCCCTTACAGCACTTCTCCTTTTTGATGGGCTTAGGAGATAACCCTTACAAAATTTCTTTACCCTCTCTTGGACTAGAAACACACTTCAAACTAAGAGGGAAGATTTTGAACACTTTCAAAGAGCTTCCCCTTTTTTTTTTTTTTATACACCTTTCATCCAAGAATGTGAGGGGTATTGACCTCAAAGTGATTCAATTTGTGCTCCAAATTTGAATTTTTTTAGTTTTTCCGGTTATTTGTGCTCTGCTTTGTTAGAAAGGTTCTACACACTGTCAACCTAGTGGCCGACACAGCGGTCAGGCGGTGCTACCACCTGCCTAGGGCAGTTCCACCGCCAGGTCTCGGCCTCAGGCGGTGCCACCACCTCTTCACAGGGGCGGTTCAACGTCCGGTCATTTTTTTCCGCATGGTTTTGGTTGAAAACTTCGACTAAAACCGGTCCAAATGAAGTCCGGAATGGCTCAAATTTGGTTTTATAGGATTAACACATAATCTAAACTAAATTATATACTAACTAAAAATTTTAAAATATTTTTAAAGCTATTTTAAAGTCCATAAAATAAAGACTTCTTTTGGGTGAACTTTGGTAAACTTAGGTGGTCTTCGGTGAACCACCGGGAAACCGATGCGTGGACTCGACAGCTCCGGACTTCACAATGATCTTAGCGAGTTTTCACGAGCTTCATTAACAGCTTCCGATCTTTCTTGAAGACTCCATGAACTTCCTAACGAACCTTTCGAACTTAAAAACCCTTGTTGAGCTCCTACTGGATTACCGATTGATTAGGCAACTACTCCCAATGAATCTTTGGACTTCCATTGAACTCTCGAACTCCCAATGATCCTTCCCGCTTGTCTTGACACTTTGTTTTGGTTTTGCGTCTTCATCGTCGCCGTAGTTAATCGCGCACACAACAAACCAAAACTATACTTTGATCTGAAGCGGTTATTACAACCACAATTGACATTGATTTGGCAATGCGTCATTTGCCGATTGCCGTCCAGTCTTTCGACTGTCGTCCTCTTTTGTGGTCATTGCCCGTCGGCGGATGACCTCCGACCCCGATATCCCTTGGCACAACATGCATCTTGGCGATGCCCGACACACTCTGACCCCGTGGGTGTCGATCGAACCTCATTTCGACATTCAATATCGAGGCGTGATCACCCGGTAATGTCCGATTCCTCGGCGTCAATTGTCTAATCCTAATGATAGGAGACCTACATAACTCAAAACAGGTTAAACAATAAAAGCCATAATCAATTGGTTTCATCGTAAAATCTGAGATTCAACACGCTGGCCAAGTGTCGAGGAAACGGAGGTATGTTTGGAACCAAGGTTAGTTACTTGACCGGAAGCAAATCATAGAGGCGTGATGGTTGCTACCCTTTCTCCCCTTTTATTGCCAACATATTTGACATCAAAAAGCTCTTTGTAAAACACCTTATAATAGAAAAAGTTACAGCACATATTTATAATTTATAATAAAAAAATACATGGCAATGCGATGCGAAAATAATTCTGGCGATTGAACAACCTGCGTAGTTTATAAACCAATCTTTTGCATGAGCAACTTTGGTTCTAATACTATTTGAAATCTGTGATATCATATGTGGTGGAAGAAAAATAAAAATCATAAATTTCCCACAAGAATAACGGTTCTTATTATGGTGCAAAAGTTGGTATCACAACCAGGTGGCGAAAAAACTACTTACTGGCGTAAGAAAATTTACCTGAGGAGATGTTATGTCCACTGAATTGATGGGCTCATAGTGGATGAAAGAGTTTTAGTGTCGCCATATACAGGTGATCCATATATGATAGGGGTTTGCGATAGCTCCTTAAACCTTTGCTCCAAAACTCTTACGTGCTTCACACAATCGAAAGGGCCCAGCCCCACTGCGTCCCACATACTCCAAACTGGGACTCTTCTTTGATCAAGGGGAGGGATTGTCATTGCCAAAAGGTTTACCAAATGAATGGACTTTGTATTTCATTGTTTTTAATGTCCTTAAAAAATAAATAAATGGATCCCTATTTAAAGATTTTTCACAAATTAGAAAGCCTCTTAGGTTTTGAATTTAATAATAAATAAATATTAAATTGGCTCCTATTGGTAATCTCATAATCCATAATTTGGGGAATATAAATATTATTTAAAAATTTGAAAGAAAAAAACAATCTAATCAGTTCCCATGGTTTTTGTAAAACTTTACCATATGGGAGGACTCTCTGGAAAAAAATTAAGCTAAATCATAAAAAAATTTCATTACGGATACATTAGTTATTATTTCCATAATAATTCATGAAAAATTTTTTTGATAGTGTCAAAAAACTTGGCCACTATTAGTGTAGTAGTCATTACAATATAAGGGAAAAAATAAAGATCATGATTTTTTAAAACAAATTCTTATCATATATTTATAGTCCCTCATGATTAATACTTCTTTATTGCCAATTTTCAATTCATAGCAAAAGAAAATACCCAATTGGATTTTCCTCAATATATTTAATTTTTCTTCTTTGAAGATCATCTTTCTTCAATGAAATCATCAATGACCTTTACTTTGAATTTGTCACAAAGGTAGTCAACATGGGATATTCTTCCATTATATAAGGAAATGTTAATCCTCTGTCGATCAATAGCTCTCATAACAGTTAATGTTGCAAAAGTTTTTTTCAAATTTCAGTTTGTAGTTAGATTTGCCAACTAATTCAAACCTATATGTTTAGTATCAAAATCATCTTTATGATTAATGATTTTCATGAACATCCTTGTTATCTTTAAACCTAAGGAATTGGTTCAATCAAGGCATAGAATTGTTTATTTGTTTGATATCTTATTTTAACCATCCGATCATTTACAAAAGGGATCAATCCATGATTTTTTCTCGTTAATTTTTCCTCATGTATCCTTAGTATCCCCATGAGTAACTATCATAGTGTATGTTAGCCTAAATACATCATGAGTATTGGATTCAATAGTTTGTCCAATTATCTTGAAGATCAACTCCTTCTTTGACCATTATTTAAAGTCTATATTATAAACCATAGAATGGGTCTAATTTTTGATCTCCATTTTATCCATCATAAATTACATGATCCTAAATCAACATTTCTATTGAATTTTGTCATGATAAAATAATAAAATATTTAAATTTGTTAAAATAAAGTTGTGTATCTTTTTGGTATCATACTCATGTAACAAAACTTATCATCACATCTTTGAAGAGTTTTCTTAGATCTAGGATTGTATGACTGGTTGCATAATAGATTAAAGGGAGTTCATTTTAAAATCATCACAAGGGACCACTATCAGGTAATTTGGGAGTCATTATCTTTGAAAGAACCTCTGTGGGTCTATTACTTGCTTTCGTAGGAGAAAAAGTTTTGTAGTGTCATAGGGATTAACATGGGTTTGTTTGGAGTCCCATTTATTTTAACCAGAAAAACATTCTTTTCAATCATTTTTATGTCAGGGAGTTGGGGTTTTTTAAAAGTCTTATAAATAGCCACTATGAAAATTTCATCTTATAAATGTTTCAAAAAATTAGATTCAATTTTTAGGACCTTTTTATTCATATCTTGGAGGATGATAAACTTATAGAGTTCAATAACCCTCTTGGGGAGAAGTGTACTAAGCTTTTGGATGGTGAAAATAAATTGGTCATGACTAAGTTTAATGGTATAATGTCTTACCCTATTAAACCATCATGATACCAACCCTCAATCATCTAAAGCAATGATCAATTGGCTTAAACCTACTATGTGATTTTTTAATTTCTCGCATTATCAGATCATCTTTGAGATCCATCTCCATGACCATGTTCTCCCAAAAAATTCTAAATCATCTGCTTCACTTTTTTAAAGTAACATCTTATTCAAAATCAAAAAATTGGATCCTATATTGCTGCATTTTGTTGCAAAGTTTCTCAATTTTGGGATGAAGTTTCAACTTAAGAGATTTGAACTTTTTTGATGTTCATTGAACTTGGGTTTTAAAATATTTGCGAAATATTCAAAAAACGAAAAAAGTTCATTACATTTTTGACCACAATTCACAGTGGTTTTTGCTAACAACCTTTGAAAAAAATCTTGAAAATAAATCACTTATTTTGGTCAAAAATAATTTCATTAAAAAAATTAAGATACCTTTGGTCCATCCAATTTTGCCAAACCTCTTGCTTTATCGTTGGATTGACTATGAAATTTTGAACAGAATTTAACCTCTTACTATATCTTGATTTTTGGGTTTTACATGTATCTTTTAAAAATTTTCCTCAGCTAATACATCTTTTTTATTTATCATTTCTTTTATAGTTTTTTAAAAAATATAATAAAAATACTATATTTTGTTTTTAAAATCAAATTAACATCTTGTTGTCCAAAAGATAATTATTCTTTAATTTGCATCTAATTGGTGAATTCAAATTTGGAGCCCAAATTTGAATCCTCTTGGGGTCTATAAATACCCCTCCTTTCTCAGTAGAAAGAGCACCCTTTTGAGAGTTAGAAATTGAGCAAAAGCTTTGGCAAAGTCTTTTTTTTTGATAGCTAGTGTTCACCTCCCTTTTTCTTTAAAAAAATCTATAAGAGTGTGAACCACTTGTAAAAAAGGGTTGTAAGAGGGTATTTGGTCCTTCCCCTTCAAAGTGACTTTGCTAGTGGAAGTTGGGAGCCTCATCGAAGAAGGCTTGAAAGTGGATGTAGGTCATTTGACCGAACCACTATACATCGTGGTGTTCTTGAATGTGTGAGTGTTTAAATTTCTGAATCATTTCTCTACTTAGCTGCAAATCATTTAGTTTTTTCATCTCCTTTACTCAAGCTACTTTAACTAAGTCATCTTTTTCATTGAATCAAAATCTTCATATGAACTAGCTATTTACAAAATTGGTTTTCAAACTTATGAGAGTTTTAATCCATTTGCACTAATTTCCCCCCCCCCCCCCTCTTAGTGCCTCTCCCGATCCTAACAATTGGTATCAAAGCGAGCAAGGTTCACTCTCATATTTGGTTTTAAAACCCAAGAGAGATGGCTTATTCCGGCATGCAAGAGGGTCACTCCATTACACGTCCACCTATGTTTAATGGGTGGGATTACACATATTGGAAGACTCGTATGAGGATCTTTTTTCTTATTTCCATGGATTTTGAGCTTTGGAGCATCGTCAAAAATGGTTTTCAAAAAAATCTTTCTTCCGATGAGTGAATGGAATGAATGGGAGAAGAACTTTTTTTTGCTTTTAAATGCAAAGGCTATGAATGCCTTGTTTTTGCACTCTCGAAAAAAAAAATGAATTTAATCATGCATTTTTGATTTGTGAATCGGCTTTTTGATATTTGGTGTACTCTTGAGATCACTCATGAAGGCACTAGCTGAGTGAAAGAGTCCAAAATCAACATTCTTGTGCATTCTTATGAACTTTTTTTGAATGAAACCAAGTGAGTCCATCGGAGACATGTACACCCACTTCATGGATGTCATCAATGGACTCAAAGCACTTGGTAAAGGTTTTTCTAATTTTGAACTTGTAACTAAAATTTTAAGATCCCTTCCAAAGAGTTGGGATCCAAAAGTTATGACCATTCAAGAGGCCAAGGATCTTAAAACTTTTTCCTCTTGAAGAACTTATTGGGTCTCTAATGACCTATGAAATGACATGTCATGCTCATGATGAGCTAGAGAGAACCCCCTTCCAAAAAGAACAGGAAGGATATGACATTAAGAACACAAGAAGACCACTTGAAAGGAACATCAAGTGATGAGGACTTTGATGAAGACATTGCACTCTTAACTAGAAAATTTAAAAAAATTCATTAAAAAAGGGTAAATTTAAAAATGAAAAAAAAAATAAACTTGAACAAAAAAAAGGACCAAGTCATATGTTATGAATGCAAGAAGCCAGGGGCACTTTCAAAAATATGAATGCCCCCAAGCCAAGAAGAAGCAACTCAAGAAGAAGAAGGCATTGAAGGCTACATGGGATGACTCAAGTGACTCAGAGGATGAAGAAGCAAGCAACAAAGAGGAGGCCAACTTCATGCTAATGGCTTTTAGGAGAAGAGGTTAGTGAGTTATTTAATGAAGAGTTATCTTTTGATGAACTTTCTATCACTTTTCATGAATTATTTGATGAATGTAGAACTATTAGTAAGAAGTTAAATTTATTAAAAAAAAAGAGCATGCTTTATTACAAGATAAGTTTGATAGTCTCCAAACTCCTTCTTTACCCCCCATGCTCTAAGTGTGAACACTTAGAAGCAATAAAAAAATGAGAACTTGCTACTTAAAGAGACCCTAAACAAGTTTAAGGTCGGTAGCAAGGGCTTGGACATGATCCTTGCAAACAAGGGTCACATTAAAAATAGAAGTGGAATTGGATTTGTGAGTGGATCTCACCAAAATCCTACCACCTTCATTAAAGGACCCACATTACATGTATCACCTCATTTAAAATGTAATTTTTTTGTTGTAAATCTGGACATGTTGTTTACAAATGTCCATTTAGAAAAAATTAGTCCACATAAATTGATATGGGTTCCTAAAGGAACCATAAATAATTCAATGCTAAATGACAAAGTTAGTAGATCAATATTTGAGGCACCCAAAATCAAATGGGTACCTAAAAAAACCATCCTCTTTTGTAGAACCATTCACCATCACAAGCTAGGAGCAAGAGATGGTATCTTGATAGTGGATGCTCAAGGCACATGACCCGGAGATCCATCTCAATTCTCTATGCTCACTAGCAAAAGAAGAAGGGTATGTCACCTTGAGGAGACAACAACAAGGGTAAAAATCATTGGCAAGGGAACCATAGGTAACAAATCAGTTTTTTTCAATTGATGATGTATTACTAGTTGATGGATTAAAACATAATCTTTTGAGCATTAGTCAATT
The DNA here is from genome assembly GCA_900464855.2 of Musa schizocarpa. Lineage (NCBI taxonomy): Eukaryota > Viridiplantae > Streptophyta > Magnoliopsida > Zingiberales > Musaceae > Musa > Musa schizocarpa. Next base: position 58,385 of record UBIG03000083.1, read on the forward strand.
ATGTGATAAAGGTTATATTGTTAGATTTGAATCTAATGCTTGCATCATTGAAAAAAAACCAAACAACAACATATCCATGATTGCATTAAAACAAAATAATAATTTACACCATTAACATTGAAGAACTTAGTAATGAAATGTGTTTTTTTCCATTTTAAATGATGATGCTTGGCTTTGGCATAGGAGATTAGGCCATGCAAGCATGAAACTAATATCTAAAAATTTCTTCTAAAAGAACTAGTATGAGGAATTCCAAATATCAAGTTTGTCAAGGACAAAGTATGTGATGCATGTCAACTAGAAAAAAACAAATAAAAACTAGCTTCAAATCAAAAAGAATCAAATAAGCACCTCTAGACCATTACAATTGATCCATATGGATTTATTTGGACCAATTGACACAACAAGTCTAGGAGGTAGCAAATATGCATTTGTCATTGTAGATGACTATAGTAGATATACTTGGACCTATTTTTTGGCTCACAAAAAAAGTGATTGTTTTAAATTTTTTTTCTAAATTTTGTAAACTTACTCAAAACAAAAAAAGGGTTTCATGATTTCATCGATTCAAAGTGATCATGGTGGAGAATTCCAAAACCATGACTTTCAAAATTTTTTTGTGAATCAAATGGGTATAACCACAACTTCTCTACTCCAAGAAATCCTCAACAAAATGGAGTAGTAGAAAGAAAGAATAGAAATTTACAAGAAATGACAAGAACCATGTTAAATGAACATAGTTTACCCAAATACTTTTTTGGGGGCCAAAGCCATTAATATGACTTGCTATATCATGAATAGGGTTCTAGTAAGACCATCTCTATCCAAGACTCCTTATGAATTATGGAATAAAAAAAAACCTATTGTTTCTTATTTTAAAGTTTTTTTGGTTGCAAATGCTTTATTTTAAATGAAAAGGATGCTTTAGGAAAATTTGATGCTAAATCCGATGAAGGCATCTTTTTTTGGTTACTCTTCCATTTCTAAATTTTTTTTCATGTTTTTTTAACAAAAAAGAACGTTAGTTATAGAAGAGTCTATTCATGTAGTTTTTTTAATGAAATTTTTTGAATTTAAGAAAAAAAAGATTTTGATGATGATTTTGGTTTTGATGGTTTGAATTTAAATGAACCCTCTCCTCAAAATAGCAACTTGGATGCATCTTCTTCCCAAATTTCCTTACCTAAGGAATGGAAGTATGTAGATGCCCATCCCAAGGAGTTAATTATAGGAGACACACATCAAAAGGGGTTCAAACTCGTTTTTTTTAAAAAATTTTTTTGTGCCCATGCCGCTTTTCTTTCTCAAATTGAACCTAAGTGCATTGATGATGCCTTGAAAGATGATTCTTGGGTTATCACAATGCAAGAAGAATTGAATCAATTTGAAAGGAATGAGGTATGGAAGCTTGTTCCTAGACCTAGTGACCATTTAGTTATTGGTACTAAATGGGTCTTTAGAAACAAGCAAGATGAATTGGTATCATGGTTAGAAACAAGGCTAGACTAGTGGCCAAAGGTTTCAACCAAGAAGAAGGTATCGATTATGAAGAGACCTTTCGCTCCTGTGGCAAGATTAGAAAGCCATTAGGATGCTCCTTGCCTATGCTAGTAGTAATAATTTTAAAATTTTTTTCAAATGGATGTCAAAAGTGCTTTCTTAAATGGTTTTATTTTTGAAAGAAGTGTATGTTGAACAACCACCCGGATTTGAAAAATTCTCTTCTTCCCAATCATGTGTTTAAACTAACTAAGGCTCTCTATGGATTAAAACAAGCCCCTAGGGCTTGGTATGAGAGGCTTAGTTTTTTTCTTAATTTCAAATAATTTTACTAAAGGCAAGGTTGATACTACATTGTTTATTAAATATTTTAAAAATAATTTTCTTATTGTTCAAATTTATGTTGATGATATTATTTTTTTGGTTCTTTGAATGAATCACTATGTGAATCATTTGCCAAGTGTATGAGTCATGAATTTGAAATGAGCCTAATGGGAGAATTAACCTTTCTTTTTTTAGGATTACAAGTTAAACAACTTAGTGATGGTATATTTCTTAATCAAACAAAGTATACATTAGAATTTGTTAAAATGATTTAACATGGATGGTTCAAAAGCCATCAACACTCCAATGAGTACTTCCACCAAGTTAGACTTGGATGAAAGTGGAGAAAAAATTTTGATCAAAAAAAAAAACATATAGGGGAATGATAGGTAGCTTACTTTTACCTCACCGCAACTAGACCAGATATCATGTTTAGTGTAGGTCTATGTGCAAGATTCCAAGCTAATCCTAAGTTATCTCACCTTAAAGCTGTTAAAAAAGAATCCTTAGGTATCTTAAAGGAACTCCTAATCTAGGATTATGGTATCCAAAATCTGATAACTTTGATTTAAAAGCCTATATGGATGCAGATTTTTTTGGTGGATGTAGAATAGATAGAAAAAGAGCACATCTGGAACATGCCAATTTTTAGGACATGCACTTGTTTCTTGGACTTCAAGAAACAAAATTCAATTTGCACTATCTATGGTGGAAGAATGAATACATAGCTGCAAGTGCATGTTGTGCACAAGTTGTTTGGATGAAAAAATATGTTAGAAGACTATGGAATTTATTTAAAGAACATTCCCATAAAATGTGATAATACAAGTGCTATTTGTCTAACCAAAAAAATCCAATTCAACACTCAAGAACTAAGCATATTGACATTAGGCATCACTTTTTATATGAGATCATGTCAATAATAATAATGTCATTCTAGAATTTATTGATACAAAACACCAATTAGTGGACATCTTCACAAAACCCCTAAATGAAGAATAATTTGACTTCATTAGAAGAGAATTAGGCATGCTAAATTGTTCTAATACATGATGTTGTATGTTTTTTTTAAAAAAAATTTTTCAACTTTGGTTTTGATTGTATCATCTTAATATTATCTCTCTTCATTTTTTGAATGACATCTTTACAATATCATCATTTTGGCATTTTATTTTGATTTCTTCAATTGATGAATTTTTTTGAGTTATGTCATGACTTTTGATGAAATGATTAAATTTTCAGTTTTGATAGTTTCACATTGATATTATATTTTTGCATTTTGATGACATCTTTATATCATGGAGCTCTCATTTTTTTTATCTTTTCGATCATAATCTTGATGAAAGCTATCATGATGTTGTTTTCCTCTTTCTTTAAATAGTGGATACTAATGATGTAGTAAAAAACTGATTTTATACCCTCCTTTAAGTATGACTAAAGATATTTCATGACTTGAATTTTATATGAAGCTTAACATATGCATAAATTAATGTCATAATTTGTGCAAAATTAAGTTCTTAAATGTTCATTTTTGATTTTTTTATTCTTGTGCTAATCGGTATGATTCAAGGTTTTATGACTTCCTCCTCATGAATCACTACAAGAATACCACGTTTTTTTTTTTTTTCCTTCAAATTTTTTGATATTGATATATTTCATTCATTGAAGTTTTTTTATGAGTTTTGACATCTCATTCTCATGGAGTTTACCTTAAAAATATGAAATCTTTGATGAATGACTTTAATGATCTATCCTTTCACAATTCTATGCTTGAATTCTCAAAAAAAAAATTGAGTCTTATATTCTTCATGTATGAATTCTTCATGAGCATTTTGAAACTCTAATTTTTTTTTTTGGATCTCATGAACATGAATAAAAAATGATCCAAACATTTTTTTGGATTTCTCCATCAAGGATGACATATTTTGCATTATGTTCAACTCATTTATCATATGCTTGATAATTGACCACTCATTTTTTTTTTTTTATGGTATGATACCTTGTGGTGGCTACTTCACCCTTTTTTTGTTGATGACAAAGGGGGGGAAAAATATGTAAATTGATGACAAATGACATATATAAAATAATATTGATAAAAAAAATGTTATATGTATGTATCTCATATAATAAGAAGATGGTTCAATTCAAATGTTTTTTTTTATGCTTTGAAATCAACAATCATGTTAAAAAAAATGTTCTAATTTTTTTTGATAATTTTTTTTAAGCTATTATTTCATTTGATATCATGCCTTGATTTTATGCACTTCATTGATATCATTTGATCCTTGTGTTATTTCAATTTGTGATTAGTTTCTCTTGTTGAAATGATGAATGTCTATCATTCGACTAGAAAATGCATATCATGCCATGACATTGTGAAAAAAATATGAAGTTTCATATTTATGGATGAAAAATCATGTTTATTAAGCTTAAGTTGAAAATGAAACTTATCGGGTTTGGGCTTGAATTCAAAAGATTGAATTCAAGTGTTTTTTTACCTTCTCATGATATGGCATATAGATAGGGGAGTTAAGTTTAACTCCATCATCAATTGATTGTCATCATCAAAAAAAGGGGAGATTGTTGAATCTCGGATTTTGATGATGAAGTCAATTGGTGAATTATTTGTTCTAATCCATATTGTGAGATAAGTGTGCAGGATTAACTATGATGGGATGAAAACATAAAGTGATTTACCGAGGTCAAGTTTCAGTTGGGAGTTGAGAGTTCAAGAAAGTCGGAAGGATCATCGAAAAGTGTTGCCGGAACCAACCGAGATAGAATCGGGGACTTTCAAGGTTTCAAAAGTTCACCAAAAAAAAATCATTGGAGGTTCACATGGAGATCACCGAGAAGGTTTAAAGCTTGCCAAAGACTCATTGAACTCGCCATGGAATCCAGGGAGCTTGTTGGGAGTCCATCAGGAAGAAATCCGAAGGAGTGTGGAAGTCCACGGAATTTTTCAAAAAAAAGCTCATGGAAGAAGACTTGAAGAATGTTGGTTTAAATCACTTAGAATTATGTTTCAATTTTATAGTTAGCATGTAATTTGGGTTAGGATTAGGTGTTAATCCTATAACCAAAGTAGGGGCCCATTGGGCCTTATTTTTGGTTTGGTTTTGGGCCAAGTTTAAGGCCCAAACCAATGTAAAAAAAAAGTGGTGGTGGCAGACCAAAAGTTGGGTGGTGGCAATGCTGGTGGAGAAGATGGTGGTGGCACTGCCACTTGATAGGACATGGAAAGAACCTTACACCGATGACATGGTCGGACAATCGACAACATGATGGCACCAACAATCGTGGTGGAACCACCAAAGAAAACAAAAATGAATTCAAATTTGGAGCCCAAATTTGAATCCTCTTGGGGTCTATAAATACCCCTCCTTTCTCAGTAGAAAGATCACCCTTTTTGAGAGTTAGAAATTGAGCAAAAGCTTTGGCAAAGTCTTATTTTTGATAGCTAGTGTTCACCTCCCTTTTTCTCTTGAAAAAAATCTATAAGAGTGTGAACCACTTGTAAAAGGGTTGTAAGAGGGGTATTTGGTCCTTCCCCTTCAAAGTGACTTGCTAGTGGAAGTTGGGAGCCTCATCAAGAAGGGCTTTGAAAGTGGATGTAGGTCATTTTGACCAGAACCACTATACATCATGGTGTTCCTTGAATGTGTGAGTGTTTAAATTTCTGAATCATTTCTCTACTTAGCTGCAAATCATTTGGTTTTCATCTCCTTTACTCAAGCTACTTTAACTAAGTCATCTTTTTCATCAAATCAAAATCTTCATATGAACTAACTATTTACAAAAATGGTTTCAAACTTATGAGTTTTAATCCATTTGCACTAATTCACGGCTAACACCTTATCAAAATTAGCTTTTGGCACTCAGCGATTAAAAAGAAGATGAGATACCAGTGCTAAACAAGCGAGTATGCGGAAGGGTGAAATTAGTTATGCTCTAAATCCACATAGATAGGACATATCTTATATTACGGCGGGCATAGTTAGAAAAAAGTTCAAAGAAAGTAGACTTGTTGCATAATAAATGGGGAGTTGTTCTATGGGCCCCTCCCACTCAACCTATCTCAGATGTCTCCATCCGAGAGAAGGCTCGTGGGAAGTACTCTATAAAGTTCATGAAGGAACATGTGAGAACCTGACAACAAAGAAGCTAGCCTTTAAAAAACTATGTGAGGGCTACTATTGGCCCACACTACACTAGATGTGGTGGGTATGTGTGATGGTGTGACATGCTGTATGATATAGGGGAGTTCAAAGGCTTCCTATGATGGGTTGTGCCCCTAGACTTGGCGACCTTGACCAAGTAGGGACTTGATATCTTGGGCCCTTTCCCTCCCAACCTGGGGCTAATGAAAGTTCTATTGGTTGGTGTGAGATATTTCACCACATGGGTCGAATCTGAACCAATTGCTTTAATTTTCAAAAAGTAGGTGAAGGCTTGGAGAAGTATCATATGTGGTTTGACATCTCTACGAGTTATCATGGCGACAATGAACCGGTTTTTAACAACTGGTTCAAGGTTTTTTGCAAAGTCTTTTTTAGGATCCATCTCCACCTGGGTTCATTGTGCACCCCAGGACAAATGGATGGCGAAGTCACCAACTAGTCATACTCGAGGGATTAAAGAAAAAAAAGGGTTTTCGAGGCCAAGGTATAGGATGAGCTTAGGCATCCTTTAGAGTATCAGACCACCTCGAGGGTCTTAGTGAGAGTCCCCATACGCCTTGTGTTGATGGGAAGCTATGGTGTTGATCAAAGTCCTACTATCGACCCTTGAACATAAGATGATAATAACTAGAGCCTCCGGATGAGGTATTTGGGTCAATCTTGATTTGCTTGGCAGGTTTGAGCAAGCACATATCTACGAGACATGGCTTACAAAAAGGATTATGATAAAGATCTTTGCTTAGGGGATTTGATTCTCCATAGAACCAATGTTGGCGATCCTTCTCACTCTCCGAAAGTTAGCCCGGACCTAGGAGGGGGGCCCTACGGAACTTTGGTTGCTCAAACATCTATGGACTTGGAACATAACACCTTTAAATACTACCAATAAGAAGGAATGTAATTCTATAATATAAAATTCTTTATATAGATGAAATAAAAAGTAGTTTTATTAATCCAAAAATCTTTACGTTATGGTCAATGTCTTTTGTATGTTGAAAAAAGTCCATCAACAAGAAAAAAAAAGATAAAAAATAGCGAAACAAAAGATGGTCGAATAGGCGACACAACCTAATCGACCTTAATCACCTTATCATCATCACTTTCTCGGGGGGGAAGCAAGTTGACTAGGAGAATTCGGATCAAAGGAATCCCAAGTGCCATTGCAAGCCTCATCACCCTCAATCTCAGGCTTCCGATTGATAAACTTGCTGTAAATAGAGTTGGCGTCGGCGAGGGGGGTTGGCATTGAAATGCTTTCGGCTTGACAATGGGTTCAACTATGGCAAGGTCCATGGTGGGATTTCCATGATGTGGCACGGGAAATTTATCAT
>UBIG03000084.1:0-65673 GCA_900464855.2 Musa schizocarpa
TGCGATTTCTCCTTTCAGAGACACCATTGGTGAGGGGTGTAAGGGAGGTGTCCATTGGGATAATATCCATGGTCTTGAGGAGGCCCAAGTAAACTCTGTACTTAAGTATTCACCTCCTCGATCATCATCGAAGAAGTTTTTGATACTCTTTCAGTCAGTTCTCCACCTCATTCTCTTATCTCTGAATTTCTCGAGGCCTCGGACTTGTACTTCATTAAGTACACATATCCATACCTTGAAATCATCGATTAAAAATAATGAAGTAGGAGTAACCTCAATGGCATGAGTTGACATGGTCCATACATCACTATGTATGAGTTCCAACAACTCATTGGCTCTCTCTCTCAATTCTACTAAATGGAATTTTGGGTGATTTTCCACGAATCTGAGGGCTCACAAGTTGCATATATGACACATATGGTCGAATGGATCTAGATATCCATCGTTTTAGCAACTTTTGAATCCTTCTTTCATGGATGTGACCTAACCTACAAATACCCGTAGGTATGCTGTTCAACTCATCTCGTTTCCTTTTTGGACATATTTACATTCATGACATGTGGGTGGTGTCGTAAAATAAACCATTATAAATTCCTTTGATGATTATGCAATGTTCCTTTTCTCAATGAATTTTATCCAGCGTTAAACATGAAATGGAATAATGTTTTTTTTGATAATGAAGGAACAAAAAAACATGCATCTAATGCATCGCGATAAAAGCTCCACTAGGCGGATGTAGAGGCGACCCTCCAGCAGCAGTATCTGACAACTTTTGCTCCATTACCCATCTTGAGGGTCCATCCTCACCTCTTTGTAGTCTCCTAGGCCTTGCGAGAACACCAGCAATTGCGTATATGATAAACTCTGGGTATCCAATACCCATATGTTATCATCAGAGTCAAAACAAATGGGCCTGATCATGAATGTACCTAAAGCTTTATCAAGCTTTTGTTTAGCCCCTTTCTGCAAAGGTACTCTTTGGGTTTCTCTTCAATGCCCATCTTTTACCACGATTGGAAACAGCCTACTGTCCTTTCTTTGGGTCTTTCTTAGCAACCTTTTGCTTTACCTTGTTTTGCCCTTGCCCTTTTCCTTCTTAAAGGGACCTTTCTGCTTTCCTTTTCTTTGGGTCTCACCCGAGTGTGAAGCTGGCTTCTCTTTCTTAATAGTGCTCTCTGCCTCCCTCAACATATTGAGGGCTCTGGAGAGTCACCTCAAACTTGTTCATATTAAAATTCATTTATGAACTGTGAAAGGATCTGGTGGGGGCACAATGTCCACACACAAGTTATCCTCTAGGACCATTCTAGACCTGTGAGGTTTCTCTATCCACTCAATCATCTTTGGGACATGGTTCTGAACGGTGTCCCCTGGTCATCTAAGCAGCGGAAAAAGGCTCTTGGATATCTCATATCGTTGAGTCCTTCCTGTTCCTCAAACAATTTGGGACATGTGGGAGAATGGATCTGGCATCCATCTTTTCATATTGTCTCTGTAACTTGAGTCATAGAGCCCAACATATAACTTGAGCAGAGTGGAGTCATCGATGTACTTCCGCGTGGCGAGCGATCTCATCCTCGCTTGCCCCTTCTTGAGGCGTAGGCATCACTGTATCAAGGGACGTATACGATTTTCTCATTTTGAGAACAATTCTCAAAGATTATGGAGACCAATCAGGTATAATTTGGACGATGGGCGGTTGACATCAAGTATGCCCGCGTAAGGGATTTGGCGACATTTTAGAAAATAAAAGATGTAGCGAAATGAATAACATGCAGATTTTGCAAAGAAATAAACTATCAAGATATGGACTTCTATCTTAATATGCTCCCACTATTTTACTAACTTGAGTCCGCAGCGACACCCTCGGCCTGCATTGAAGCGGAAGTCTCAGCCAGACTTCTAGTGGGGATGAGGGATCAATCGGTGTCTTAGTGTAACCTCGAGAGGGACTTCGACCAATCACACTAAGCCCCTAAAAGGTAGGCAACTCTTGCGATCCTGGCTCCTTTGATTCCGTCTGTTGGCCTCCAATCACCATGGCCTCGAGGGGACTCGACCAACCATGATGCTCGGTTAAGTCAACACCTTAATTTACAAGATGATGCGATTTGATGATATACCCTCGAGGACTTCGACCAAGCATACCATGTCCTCAGAGGTCACGGTGACATCTCTATGTAAATGTAAGCAAGATAGCGAATCGCGATATAGGTGAGTCTCGAGGTTTCGACCAACTCAACCTACACTTGGGGAATGGGTTCCTACTACCATCGCGATGGAAGGCCCGTGGGTCAATCTAATTGCCTCCGTTTACCGGCTTAATATTATCGAGAGATGTTTCTATAATTTGGTCTCTAATATGACATGTCACACGTATACATATTTAATATATATCTACCGCGCATGCAAATATATATACATATCTAGTATGTGTATAAGCAATCACATCGGATGATCATGGACCCACAACCTAATATGATTGGGCAGAGCCGATAGGCTAATCACTCTCGCATCGAATCTATGTGTGCAACCCGGTGCATCTCCATGCCCTTGTGATCGTCCATCTCGTCCTCGTTCGGGTTAAATCGACATCTTGATGCATCTCCGTGCATCCGATCGTCCGTCTAGTAGGTCCCTTATCGCATCCGCTCCTCATTGCGCCTCCTCGTATGATTACAACTTAATCGTAGGCACGCAGGGACCAGAACACGATAAGCGAGAAATATAATGGAGGTTGAGACCTCAATAATAATAATCACAAAGTACACACATCACCACGGTCCGTGATCATCCGTCCACACATCATACATCACGTATGTATAAATAATCATCATCATGCCAGGACTACTAGATAATAATAAAAATAATAATCAACTAAACCTTTTAATTAATTAATATTTTTTCTGAAATCCCGGGGACATGTGGGAATTTCTCAATTCCTAAAAGGTATTTTAATTTTTGGATAAAAGGCGGCTGAAATTTTTCAAATTCGAGGGCAAAAAGTGTCCTTTTGCCCAAAACCCTAATTCCCTTTTTGTTGCCTTGTATGTCACCGCCCGGCGGCTTTAATCTTCTGTGAATGCCCCGAGGCCGAGTGGTACCCTCGCTAAGCGGCTTTCTGCATTGCTGCATTTAGAATCTCGCCTCATAAGTTCTGTCTAGGGGCAATCCCAGCGAACGGTGCCTCCAAGGCAGGTTCTGCCCTAAACGCCATCTCCGAGCGTGCGCCTCTGATTGGTCTGCCTTGCCAGGGGTTTTTGCCGATTGGGAAGCCGCGTGATGGCGTCGCTCCCTCTGCGGCCAGCCGGGGTCGTGATGCGGCAGGCGCCTCTACGGCGGGCTCCTTGACCCCGTCGGTATGCGCTTGCCCCTTAAAAGCGGATCGTATGCGTGCATTTACCGTCACCAACTGCTACGGGCGCATCTTGGCTGTCAAAGCCGGCGCTGTGGTGCTGTTGCTTGTCTGACTCTTTCTTGCGGTGGCTGGGCGGGCATGCAGATCGAAGGCAGCAAATGTTGCGCCCTTCCTCGCTTTTTTTCGTTGATTTTGGCGTCAATATTCTTCCTAAACACAACACCGCTGGTTCAAAAAACCAATCATTATACGAATAACTAGCTCACGATACCACTGTTGGGGGAAATCATGGGGCGACATCATATCTAAACGGAACAAAGAAAAACAAAATCCCGATTCCCGAAAAAGATGTTAATTCGATGCGAAGATTGAGGTGAATAAAATCCATGAAAACACAAAACTGCATTAAAGATTGTGTTTACCTAGGAGATCATATATCTGTTTCCTTGCAGATCCTTGGGAGGAGGGTGAAGGAGGTGCGTCCTCCTCTCTGGCGGTGATCCACCACGGTGAGGGTGCGGCGACCCTCCTCCAAACTCGGGCCTCGAGGTGGAGGGGAGGAGAATAGGAAAGGCAAGCAAGACTCTAGCCTATGAGGGCTGTGAATCCCTCCTATTTATAGAGATCCCGTGTCAAACCCTAATGGGTCCTTCCCAGTGGGTATTGGATCTACATCCAATAAGACAGGAGCTCGTCGGATATCTCATGTCCAGACCTCTACTCATCGCAATACCTACCGTATGTGTGTGACCCTCTGGGGCCAATGCTCGAGGAGCTGGTAGTGAGTCATACTGTCGAGAACTCCTTCTAACTCAATGAATTATTATCTCTGTAATAATTCACTCGCCCTCATCGACTCTGGACGTTTTAGGCCCTCTGGTAGTAGTCCCCAGACGATCTGGGGGAATCCAATCCATTGGACACATTGCGTCCTCGATTACCATGTCCTATAGTCCCTCATCCATCTAATATCCCGAGAGGCCGTATGCTCGAGCATGGTGTTTGTGGCCGGACCAACGGTTTCTACTGGGAGTCTCAAGCTCTAATCCAGATTCTCGGGAGAACTCTTTCTCTCTCAGCCAGAATGACCCTGGCGGGGATTTTGTTTGAGCAAGAACACATGGGATATTCCTCTCATGGCGTAGAGAGTGGATGATCCTCTATCGACCTCAATAGCCCTCGTCAAAGATTGACTACCACTCCCGATGACCGGTGGTACTAGATGCGGGACAGATGAACCTATAAGTACGGTATCAAAGAGTGGAGCACTCATACGGGACATCCTTGGTGTCTCTCAAGTCTAGGACGGATACACCACTAGGACCTCTGAAATCATTTGTGGACAATAAGGCATCATCAACCATCCGACATTCAGTGGCGGATCAATTCAGTGAACTTCGTTCTCCAATGAGCACTTTATCATAATATCCCTAGTGTCCCTACGAGCAGCTATGAGACCAGCTGCATCCATCATATGGACGAGTATACAGCACACCGGTCTATCCGGTTAAATGATGTCCTCTCAGGGTAACCTTATGACCGGGATTATTTGGGATATGTGTTTAAAGGTTGAATCAATCTCATTATGGTGATCTCATCGCAAATCGATTCCATTGCCTGAAATCAGGACATCAAAATATATATATACATTTATGCAATAGTTATAAAAAGTGATGCTCGTAAAAATATAATAAGCAAAAGATTCTGTATCAAGTCTGCGTGCCATCCTCTCGTGATTGGCTTGCTAAGCACCTATGACTAGCATAGATAACGGAGTAGCGAGTTTTCATTTTTTCCGAAAATAATGTACAAAGTCCTATTGGGCTAACAGACATTAAGGATGTCTTTGCCATTACAACTCACCCTCTTTAACCTAACCTAGATTAAAGTTATGGGTTGGTGCTGCGTTTTATAAAGATAGAAAAAAGGCTATAAGCGGTACTTGTCATTGCAAGGAGATATCTTTACCTTATGAGGAAAATTAGAAAAATAAAGAAGAAGAAAGGATCAAGACAAGGGCAACATGAGAGGAACCTCAATCATCCATCTATTATTCTCATCTAGGGAGTTAAAAAATCCTGATGGGCTCTTCTGTGATTCTTTAGGAGGATTTAAGATAGTTCTCGGGACAATCCATATATCCCAGTATTCTCTTATAAGTGTTGCTAGGGTTTTGGGCGCCATTGAGATTTATATATTCATTATTCTTATGGGATTATCTAGTTTGCCGTGGGACTTTTCCTTCACGATGGAGGTTTTCCATTATATCTTGGTATTCCTATTTGATTTATGGATTCATTTAATTCTGCTGTATTATGGTCTTCTGGTACTTGTTCATATACAAAAGTTATTCCCTTTATATCCCCATGTTTGGTATCGAGCAAAGAAATTTTGGTGATTTAATTTTTATACTTTGAACATAGGAGGCCAATAATGTTTCTGTATGATTAGTTTAAATGGAAACAATTGGATGATATCGACCAAGAATGGAAGACCTCTATGGTATTGCGTGTATGGACCTTTCCAGGGGATATCCAATGAAACCCACAATCTTATTAGTGGATAGAAGTTGAATAAAAGAAAACCGGTTGGATTTTATTAGATAGTGGCTTGATAAGTGTCTTTCACCAAGTTTCTACTGGAAATGGATGCATATTCTCTTTGGAAAAGTTGGGTTATGGGATCCCGGATCAATACCCACTAAGGGAAAACTTGTGAACCTAAAATATAGAAGGACCTCTATAAATGGGCATTTGAATGAAATGCAGCCTTATAAGGCTAAATCCTCCTTGAAATGTCTCTTGATGATCCAGTTGTGGCTTTGTTACTTCTCACATTTTTGAAGATGGGATCGTCGCAATACAGTGTGAGATGCACTACTAGCCAAGGAGGACTCTTGACTTGTCTCACCCTCGTAAAGATATACAAGTAAATAGGGATAACTATCTCCCAAATGCATATATAATCTACTCTATTTTGTATATCACTTTTAACACAGTCTCTATGTGATTTTGTATTTTAGCCATAATCTTAAACGACGACGATGGAACATCTTTTGGGAATCGAGTTTTTGTTTCTTGTTCTTCATTTCGCATATGATGCGATCAATAATTTCCCCAAAAGTGGTATAAAACAGGTTGTTGATAACGAATGATTAATTTTGAACAACGTGTGTTATCTTTAGGAAGAATTTTGACATTAAAATCGTTATAGTAAGAAGGTAACTTGATTTGCTGCCCTCGTCTACTTGATGTACAGCCTGTGGGGCGGCGACCCTTGTGTGATCGTCTACAACCAACCGGTGCATTTGCTTGTAACGGCCTTCGTGCCTGCGGGCGGTGATGGGCAGGTCACCTCACTTGGCCAGAAAACTTCTCCCGCGTAATTTGAGATATTACGCGCAGCGAAGCCGCTGCTTAGGCGAAACCCCAGAGGCTGACGCTGGCCGTATGACAGGAAGCGGCCTTTGACGAATACCGTCCGTGAGCCGGTGGCGGCGGCATGCCGGCGCCTCCGTGAGGCAACTGCATACTACACGCGTTGCCACCGCCCGGTAGGAATATGGAGAATTACGGTACGACCAGCGCCACCGATGGCGTGTAGCCGGCAGGCGAAGGTCTGGCGTACAAAGCCCTACCCTCGCCCGCGACGAATTGGTGACCAACGACGACAAGGGGAGTAGGGCATTAGGGTTTTGCTGGGCAAAGATAGTTTTGCCCCGGAAATTGAAAATTCGGTTTATATCTTTTATCTAAATTACAAAATACCCTTAAATGATTCAAATTCCCTATATGTCCCTGATTTCAGAAAAAATACTAATTAATTAAATGGTTTTAGTTGATTATTATTTTTCATTATTATGATAGTCCTATATGATAATGATTATTTATACATATGATGTATGATGTATTGAATAGGATGATCATGGCCAGTGTGATGTGTGTGCTTATAATTATTATTAACGGTCTTGAGCCTCCATTATATTTCCTCGTTTATTATGCGGACTCGTGCCTATGATTAAGTTGTAATCACATGAGGAATGGCGAGGCGTGGATGTGATAAGCGGGACCCGCAGGATGGATGATGGTGATGCATGGAGATGCATCAATGTGTGACGGAACCGACGAGGTTGCGATATGGATGTCCCGGAGGGCATGAATGCCCGTTGCACATAGATCTTGATGTGAGTAGTGATTATGCCTCTTGGCACCGGGCCTAATCACATTAGGTTGTGGTCCATGATCATCGATGTGATTGCTTATACACATACTAAGATATGTATATATTTGCGTCGATTTAGATATATATTTAAATATGTATATGTGACGGCATGTCATATGGGGAGACCAAATCATAGAAACATCTCGATAATATTAAAGTCGATGGCGCGTGAGGCAATTGATTGACCCGTGGCCTTCCATCGTTATAAGTAGGGCAGATTCGGTGTTGGTTGAGTTGGTCGGAGTCTCGAGAGACTCACCTATATCACGAATTCACTATCTTGCTTATGACATGAGATGTCACCGGTGACTGAGGGCATGGTATGCTTGGTTGAGTCCCCTCGAGGGTATATCATCAAATCGGACTCATCTTGTAGAAGAAGGTGTTGGCTTAGCAAGGCATCATGGTTGGTCGGTCCCTCGAGACCATGGTGATTCAGAGCCGAGGCAGGACGGGGAATCACAAAGTTGTGATTACAAAGGGTTGCCTACCTTTTGGAAGCAGGTGTGATTGGTGGTGAGTCCCTGAGGTTACACTAAGGCCCGGTGGATCCGATCCCCTAGAAGTCTGTTAGGAGACTTAGTTTTCCTTGTCTTTGAGGATGTTGCATTGATTTCGTTAGTAAAAATAGTGGGGCATATTAAGATGAAGTCCATATCTTGATGGTTTTTTCTGCAAATCTGCATATTTATTCATTTCTGCTGCATCTTTATTTTGGAAAATGTCTCTTTGAATCTCTTACATGGCATACTTGATGTCAGTGCCTCCAGCGGTCCAAATTATGCCGATTGGCTCTATAACCGAAATTATTCTCGTGGAGAAAATCACGTAATGCGTCCTTAATCTGGTGATACCCACGCCCAAGAAGGGCAAGCGAGGATGAAAATCATTTCATACATGAAATTACATTGATGACTCCACTCTTGCTTTCGATTGCTTTATATGTTGGGCTCTATGACTCAGTTAGAACAACATGAAAGATGGATGTCATATCCATTCTCCTACATGTAGAAAAATTGTTTGAGGAACGGGGAAGGACTCATGATATGAATATCCAGAGCCTTTTAAGCTGGGATGACTAAGGAAGTTACCGATTTAGGGACCATGTCCTAAAGATGATTAGTGGATAGAGAAACTCACGGTCTAGGAATGGTCCTAAAGGATACCTTGTGCATGGACATTGTGGCCGTTCCCTACCGATTCCTTTTTCGGGTTCATAGTGAATTTTAAGCCATGAACAAGCTTGAGGTGACTCTCCGAGCTCCTCGATATGTTGAGGGGTAAGAGAGTACTATTAGAAAAAAAGCAGTTCTCTATCTTGATGAACAAAAAAAAGGAAAGCGAAAGATTCCTTAAAGAGGAAAGACAAGGAGCAGTCAAAAAAGCAAAGGTTGCTAAGAAAGACCCCGACAAAAGGACAAAGGCGGTCTTACTAAAGACAAAGATGGGCATTGGAGAAAGGCTACGAAAAAGTACCTTATAGAGAGGCGAAACAAAAGCTTGGATAAGCTTGGTACATTCTTGATCAATCTCCAATTATTTAGATTTTTTATGATAGTGTATTGTTGGATACGGTATTGCTTATCATCTACCACAATTTGTGTAAATTCTAGCAAAGCCAGGGGAAGTTAGTGAAGGGAATATTAATGTGTTTGTTTATGCTAAACACTACACACATATCATGAATGAGGTGTCACAAAGCGGATGAGATTGAGCGGTGCATGCATGGCATTGTAGGCTAGGTCACATCCATGAGAATTAATTCCAAAGAGATTTGATGGATATCTAGATCCATTGACTAGATTAAAAGTATCACGACTTCTTGAGCCTTGGAAATGACCAACTCTCCATTTAGTGGGCGGAGAGACTAATGCTTGGTTGTTGGAACAAATGCACGTAGTGATGTGTGTGGACGCGTTAACTCGTCTTGTGGTGGTTACCCTTCATTACCTTTACTAATGATTTCTCGAGGTATGGATATATGTATAATAAAGAATTACAAGTCAGAACCTTTGAAATTCGATATATAAGAATGAGGTGGCGAACCCGGTGGAATGAGTACCAAAACTCTTCGATCGGATCGAGGAGGTGAGTACTTAAATACAGAGTTTACTTAGTTCCTCGGGGATCATGGGATATTATCCTAATGGATACCTCATATACACCTATTTCGATGAATTGATATACGAGGAGAAATTGTGTAGCTAATAGACATGAAATTACGGTCCATGATAAATTTCGACTTACCCGTCTCATTACGGGGATATGCCCACAGAAACCGACTTACCTTCTAAATGTTAGGATCAGAGCAGCAGAAGGGGGTGAATTAGTGCAGTGGAAACTTTTGATGATTAAAGCTAGCGTTAGAGTATGATGGCGATTTTGGTAGAAAGGCGTTGTAAATAACTTTAACTTGTGATCAAGCAAGATCGCAGGTTAAGCGAATCTATAAGAGCGGTTTGCGGTTATGATGGAAACTGATATGATGTTAAATATGATACAAAAGCGATTCGATCTAAACAGGATTCAAAACGAACTTTGAAACAGGTGTAAATTCATAGAAGCTGATAAGCTATTGAGGAGGTTTCAGAGTAAGATAAATCTGCTCAAAGAAAATGTAAGCGAGAGAGAGCACCGCGATTTTAGTGTGGTTGGTCAATCTGACCTACATCCACTTCAGCTTCCTCCAGGTAGGGGTCGCGGCGATCCATAGAGGCCTTCAATGGCGAAGATGATCACCCTTCTGGTTCCACTCCTTTGACAAGCTTGGAACCAACCCTTACGATTTCTCTCCTCTCTTGAAAAGATCTGAACTTGGAAGAAAGAAGGAAGAACCTTTTAACTCATACAACACTTGAGCTCTAAAATCACAGAAGTAAAGATCGGGATTTTGTGGTTTTAGTTGCTCTTTCATTGAAAAAAAGAGTGGGGTGTTATAGGCCCCAAGCGGTTTGAATTCGAGCTCAAAGCGTGATTCCGGAATTAGGGTCTATGATTACCTTAGCCTAGCTTCGAGGAGATTGAACCCGCCGGCGATGCCGGCTGTCGGCGGTTGCACCACGCCGCCTTTCCGGAGACCGAGCTTTCAGCCGGTCACCACCGCTGACTTCGAGAGGATTTGCACGTAGCCGGAAGCTTTCGGCCCGGAATCGGCGGTGCCACCTGCGGCGAGTAATGCGGGTCAGAATGGGCTAATCATTGATGAAATCTTCAACTTAGCGAAACCGCGCGCCAGATGGCTAAAGAGCTATGATACATATGGAATGCAAATTGACCCCTCAACTTGATTTGAAACAAGATGGATGGTTCAGATTGAAGTTAGGAAAACTATTCTGTCACGCAATCAATGAAAATTTGATGAAGTAATTAGAATAGTGCTTCAATTCCCTTAAGCGCCTGACTAAAAAGCTTGATAAGTTGAAAGGAAAAACAAGGATTTTTCTTGGGTTTTGAATGCCACAAACATAAATGCTTGATAAGTCCAAAGTTCATGCAAAAGGCTTAAAATAAAACCTTTCACGTGTTGTAAGTTGGTCTATACTTCTCAATGTCCTCTTCTGAGGAATCGGAGTCTTGTTTAGCATATAGTACAAGACCAAATTACAAAGGAATGAATATATTAAATGACATTCATATTCCCTAATGCATGAATGTAGATTGCTCATGAACCTACATTGAATTGTTTTGAATAATTATTCGCTGAATTAAGCCATAATTCCTAAATAAATTCAGCTACTCTCGAGGTTGGACTTTCTCTTCATGATGTTGACTCTCATTTGAATCGGGTTGATTATTTTAGGCTCTTCTTGTATCCATGAATGACCAAGTTTTGACTAACATATTGCGATAACCTTCCCACAATAAACGATTAAGGCTTCTTTCATCCTTTAGTTTAGCTCTTGTCGGCTTGGTCACCGATGAATAGTTAAAAGAGGTCTTTGAGAATTATAATCAACTTGCTCATTCATATCATTCCCCTTTCATTGAAAGTTGATCCCTCGAATCGGTGTCTTCATCACGCATCAAATAAGGAATAAATATGAAACATTGAAAGGTTGCACTAACATTACCATATCACCCTATAGTTCCAACTTTTATGCATTGTTGATTTTTTGAGACTCAAAATGGACCATCTCCTCTCTGGCATTTTGTTTATACTTCCTTTGGATTTGAAATCTTTCCTTCCTCAGTGTACCCTAACCCAATCACCGGGTTCAAATACTTGCTTTCGGCCTTGTTGTGTTGTTTTATTGTAGAGTTTTCTTTTCAATTTGATATGCGGACCCTTTCATTTTAATGCTTTGACAAAATCAGCTTTTTAACACCATCCAAGTGGCCTTTTCCAAGGTAAAGGTAGCAAATCCATAGGAGTTAATGGATTGAACCATACCACAACTTCAAATGGGGAAAGGTTTGTTGTAGCATGTACACTTCTGTTAGAAACAAACTCCACATGTAGAAACATTCCTCCCAATTTTCAAATTCTTTTGATTTATGGCCCTCAAAAGTGTTGATAAAGTTAGATTTACCACCTTAGTTTGTCCTTTGTAGACGACAAATTGGTTGTCTAATAACCTTATTTACTTAACCCATCTAAAGTATTTTCCAAAGTGACAAGAACTTCACATCTCTATCACTCTGATTGTCTTTAAGATGCCATGTAATCTTTACAATTTCTTTGAAAAACAATACATAACATGTGTTGCATCATCACATTTTGTGGCAAGATAATGCATTGCCATCTTGCTAAATGATCCAACAACAACAAAATAGAATCTCTCCCTCCTTTTGACCTTGGTAAACCAAGACAAAAGTCCATGGATATATCAACCCAAGGCTCCACTAGTTATAGGAAGAGAATTATACAATCCGGGCATTACTTTGATTTAGCTTGTTTGCAAGTAATGCATTTCTTACATAATCTCAACATCTCTTTACGTAATGGAAGCCAAGAAATGATCATAACACATCTAAAAGTTTTCTAATCCCGAAATGCCCCAGTAAACCCTCCACTATGTGCCTCTCTCATAGTAATTCTCTCGATGAACATTGAGGAATACACAACTTATTTTCTTTGAAAAGAAAATCATCATGCTGAAGAACTTATCAAAGCCCTTTCTCACATGCCCCATAAACATTAACAAAAGAATCCGTAATTGATTATATAAATTTTAATATACTCAAACCAATAATTTTTGCATCAAGTTGAAGGTAGACATACCCTTCTAGAAGAGTCAATAGAGCAACCACATTTTCCTTACCTTGTTTATACTTACTTGATGATGTATGGAAATGATTGATAAACTCCACCATTTTGCATCACCCTACGGTTTAGTTTTCCTTGTCCTTTAAGAATATTTCAAGGACTCATGATGGTGTGGAAAGATGAATTCCTTATACCAAAGATAGTACTGCCGTAGCTCTAACACTCTTACCAAAGCGTGAAACTCCTTGTCCATATGTTGGGTAGTGAAGACTTGCTCCATAGCTACTCAGCCAAAGAATGCAATGGAGTGCGCCTTCTTGCATTAAGACTCCTCAATTCTATTCCACTCATCACCTCAATCTCAAGGGTTTTAGCAAGGTTAGGTTAAAACAAACAAGGTGCTGGTAGTTTGTCTTTAAAGTTAAAAAGTATCATCTTTATTTTTCACCCCATCTAAATCCATATTCTTATTTATGCACTTCGATTCAATAGTGTAGCAATTGTGAAAAATCCTTAATGAATCTTCGATAAAAGCTAACAGACCGTGAAAACTTCTAACATCCCCTTGCTAACGCTAGTGGGGTTTGGCCCTCCTAATTACTTTCCGCTTTTTCTTGATCAACATGTATTCGCTATCATTAACAACATATCCAAGAAAAGTGAACATTAGTGCAAAAGTGCATTTTTTTTTATATTAGCATATAACTTTTTCTTTCTAAACACATTAAGGAGTAAGCTTTTAAATGTGTTATGTTCATCCTAAACTTTTGCTATAAACAAGTATATCAAAATAAACCACTACAAAATTTTCCAATGTAAGCTTGTAAAATATGATTCATTAATCTCATGAAATTACTTGAATTGCATTAGTTAGGCCAAAGCATAACCGATACATTCGTATAAACCATGTTTAGTTTTTGAAATGGTTTCATTCACATCACCTTCATGCATTCTTATTTGATGATATCCAGATTTTAAATCAATTTTTGAAACACAAGAACAATACCCAATTCATCCAAACATATCATCTAGCCTAGGAATAGGATGTCCTATACTTTACCATGATTTTGTTGATGGCTGCGACGAAATCAACACATATTCTCCATGATCCATCCTTTTTAGGCACCAAGGAATAGGAACTGCATGGACTCATGCTTTCTAGCACATACCCTTTTTATAAGCTCACTTACTTGTTTTTGGATTTCCTTGGTCTCTTGAGTTTGCATCTATGTCTTTGCATTTTTTGTATGCTTGCACAGATGAAATCAGTTGTTCTCATTCCTCTGGTGGTGGCAAACCATTAGGAACTTCTTGGAAGAATCCTCATTTCCTACAAAAAATCAACAATAACACTAGGCAAACTCTTGTCCCGATTTGTTAGAAGCAAATCAGAACATCCTTGTACACATAAATACAAGTGAGACACTCATGGTTAAGGCTTTCTTCACATCACTCATTTTGGCATAAAACACTTTCGTTTTTCTTTCATCGCAAACTTTCTTTGTTTCTCTCCTTACTTATTTCTAATACTCTCATTTTATCCTCAACTCACCATTTTCTTTTTCTCTTTTCTTTTCCCTCCCCAAGTTTTGGTTAATGAGACTCAAGCTCTCATATTGTTGTTTTATCGCATTTGGTCATAAAATTGTCCTTTGGAGGAAAAGGTCCAAGTGATATTCTGTCCATCCCATGATCAAGGAATAGCGGTTCATGAATCCATCATATATTACCCTTAGTCATGTACCTTAGTCTCCCAATAAACATATGACTAACATACATGGGTACCACATCACCAAACTTCATCCTTACATATCTACCGATTAGAAAAGGAAATTAACCTTGTCTACTACACCACTATCATTCAACCATTGTAACTTGTAAGGTTTGAATGCTTGATGGTAAAGAATGATTTCCGAGTTTCTCCATGAACGAGGTGCTTGCCACATTTATTGCAACTTCCAACTTGTCAACAATCCACATTACACAACTTGTTAGCAATCAAGCGATGAGTATGGAAACATATTTTCCATTTGTTCACCATGTTCATCATTTTCATTTTGCAAACTAAGTATCGTTGAACAACTAGATTTTCTACCTTTAGCATACTCTATATCACTAGTATCCTCTAGAATGTCTTTCATCATCCTCTTTCTCACTTTCGATTCTACAATTCCATCCTCAAACAGTCATAACTCTTTTATTAGGACATTCCGTGCCATGTCCATGCCAGACACTTAAATATAATACCTCCCTAGTTTGATTAGGTAGATTCTCACCTTTGCCACTTGTTGCCTAATTCATTTTCTACCCTTTAGTCTCATCAATTTTGGAAGCAACAATGGTTTGTCGTCACTTTACTCCAATTAGGTTTCAAGAAGAAGAGGCTTAGAACAAGATTTTTCAAGATCATACCTTGTGCCTTTTCTTTTGAGTTTCTATCAATCTTCCTTGGCCACATTCACTATGTCTTCAATCTCCACATAAATGTTGCAGAGATTCTACAAGATCAACCAATGTTCTTATTTAATCCATAGGTGAAGGCCACTGGGTAGCCTCCACCGATCTTCATCCACGTAGCCCTTATCATGGTTATCTCTATCTCCTTGTGATACTCATCAACACTCATAGAACCTTGTCGAGGTTTCGCAGTAGATGATCTGAAATCCCTATAGTAATAGTAGGGACAAATCTCCTCATGATTTGTTTCACATCTCCAATAAGTCTCCACAAATGTCTTTCTCACCATTTCCTTTGTCTTTACAGTTGATCCCACCAAACAATAGCATAATCAAAAATTCAGCAGTGACTAATTTACCTTTTTTCTCTTAGTGGTTGTGACATTCAAATATCATCTCACTTTTAGTTCCCACTCCAAATAGGCATCCTAGATTATTCTTCCCTTGAAAGAAGGAATTTTCATTTTGATGCTGCCTATATTTCATCACACCATCAAAGCGTCCTATCCTAGTTTGTCTCCTAGGATTAATGTCTTGACCAATTAGAGTAACTTGGTCATCATCCATCTAATGTCATCATACCATCATATTCATCATTGACAAAGGTTGGTTATCTCCCCGCACGTCGTGGTTCACCTTACAATCTATTAATTTGCATCATCATGCCTCTAGATGATCTCTTACATCTCCCATCACTTTGTCACGTTCAAATTGTTGCTGCATTGCTTGAACTAAAAGATCATTGGATGAAGAATAAGCCTTTATCTTTGAACATGTATACAACTTGAAAAGAAACAAAGTTAGAATAACCTCACCAACACTCCTCCACGGTTTTTTTTTTTTCCACTCTAGATTTGATTCACTCACTCATGTTTCCACACAATTTTTTTGCCTTTTCTCTATCTTGATCTTACCACAATTGCCTTTTTACCTCTCTTGTTTTGTTATTTGAGTTCTTAGAATAACTGGGTACCTAAATAAACAATTCAGATTATAGCAATTAAAAAAATGATGAAGTGGATAGCTTTAAAGCAAACAAAGATGGAAGCCAATTTAAGGTATGTATGTGCACTTTAATCACAAGCAAAGACTAGAATTTTTTTTTTTTTTTTTTTTAGGAACGAAAGATTTCCAAATCGAAATAGAAATTCAAATAGACAAAGATCAAATTCTGTAACTTGCAAATTCTTTGAATCCATAATTTTATTTTCAATTCAGATCTCTCCTTTTTTTTTTTTTGCTTTGATTTTCCCTCTTTTTTTTTTTTAGCCTTTGCTTTTTCTCTTCTTTTTTTGACTTTTTGATCTTTTTTTTTTTTTTACCATAAGTAGAATTACAAATAAAAATAGTAATACTTATGAAGCATAATAATAAAGATGAAAGAAGAACAATAATTATGAATATTGGCAAAAGAATAAAGAAGAGAAAGAAAAAAAAATCTAAAAGATGTAAATAAATAGATCATAAACCTAGAACTTGTGCGACTCTGATACCAAATGATGGAAATCTTCAACTTGGCAACCATATACGATAGCTAAAGAGCTATGATACATATGGAATACAAATTGCCCCCTCAAGCGATTTGAAACAAGATGGATTGTTCAAAGATTGAAGTTGGGAAAACTATTCTAATCACATAATCGAAAATTTGATGAAGTAATTAGAATAATGCTTTGATTCAGCAAAACACCACAAACTAAGAAGCTTGATAAGTTGAAAAGGAAAAACAAATTTTTTCTTGGGTTTTAGGCATATAATGAGAAATATGATAAGTCCAAAGTTCATGCAAGAACTTAAAAACAAACACTCAGGTTGTTTGTAAGTTGAATATACTTCTCAATGTCCTCTTATAAGAGAGTCAGCCTTTTTATAGTACAAAAGACCAAATTACAAAGGAATGAATATATTAAATGACATTCATGTTCAATGCATGAATGTAGATTACTCATGGATCTACTTTGAATTGTTTTGAATAATTATTCATGAATAAGCCCACAATTCCCTAATATGGTCCAATATGGCTGAATGACCTTTATTCTTCAAGATGGCTAAAATTCATGCTTCTCTCAAGGTTGGACTTTCTCTTCATGATGTTAGCTTATTTGAATGGAGTTGATTATTTTAGGCAACTTCTTGTATCCATAGAACCTTGACCAAGTTTTGACCCAAGCTTGCTCCTTCCAAATGCCTTCTAATACACAAGTTAAAGGCTGCTTTCATCTTTTTAGTTTTGTCTTATCATTGGTCCTCATTGAATAGTTAAAGGATCTTTGGCAGAATTATAATCAACTTGTCTTTCATATCCGTATCACGCCCAATTTGGGTCTTTCAAGAGCAATTACCCACAGATAAGTTAATGGGATCACCTCCATTTCTAATCAATCATGCTAACTCTGAATTTCTTAATACATTTACTGCAACTTGCTCCAGTGTCAATAAACTTCTTCAGGCGGACTTTTTGGCCGAACTTAAAATGAAACTTATCAAGCCGAACCTCGGCGATGCTCAGGCGGACTTGGGGCAACCTCCTGGACTTGGATGATCCCACTTGGCGAGTTAGCCGAGGAGCTTCTTTGGCAAACTCACGGACTTCTCAGTTTGTTCCCCCACAGAACCTCAGATGACCCGTCCAGAATTTCCGTCAAGCTCTCAAACTCCCAACATGATCATAGTCTTGAAATACAGGCGCCAACTCCTGCTACGCTACCTTTCTTTCATCATAGTTAATCTTACACAATTAAAACAAAACCCATTCGAGACAATTATTCCTAAGCAATTAACCAAGTTGTTCGGTATGTCATTGGTCCCTCAGCTTTGTCGATTCTTATTTTGTCACGATCCTCTCTTACGGCTTATTGCCCAATCGACCAGTTGACTCCGCCGATATCCAATACCAGCTCTAACCTATTGGCCAGATATTTTAAGTCCCATGACCCAAAGCCCATACGATAAGTGTCGTCGGCCAAGTCATCGACCCTAGCGTCAATCTTGACTATGTTCCTGCACGGCTTTAACATGATTTTTCTACTTTAATTGTCTCATCACGATCGAGAAGCATCCTGCGTCCTCAAAAGCATGGAATTAAAACATAAAACACAATTATCAATTAGGTTTCATCATCAAAATTAAAAATTCAACACTAAATAGAGTTCCAACTAAATTAGGTGAATTGTACACACCATATGAGATATGGAAATGGAAGAAGCGATCTTAAGGTTATTTAAGATTTGGGGGTTTCCATACTACGTTAAAACCCTTACAACCGATAAGGATTAGAATAAATGATATAGCGATGCAAATTTGTGGGACACCCAAAGGAAACTTGTGGAATTATTATTTCTATCATCTTGAGGACCAAAAGATCTTTGTAGCTAAAGAAGCGTGTTCTTGAGAAGAGGGAACATATTCTTGGTGGAGATAGTGGGAGAATGATAAAGTTGGCCGAGGTTGGAGAATCAAACAGCACCACTCTAGGCAGTGTTCGTTGGTGCCTAATACACAAGTTTCAACTTTTCATTGGAGTGCGATGGAATATCCCATCCTCACGAGAGATATGTGGGACATATTAGAGGAGATTGTTGAGATATTGATCCTCATACCTACAAAGAAAGACTATTATGGTATAACTTCAGGAGGTGGCGAGAAACCATAATTCAGATGGATTCTATATACTCCACAAGGTTTGGAACCTAGTTGACATGCGAAGGTATTGTACCCATCGGTTGCAAGTGGATCTTTAAGAAAAGAATGGGAGTAGATGGAAAGACAGAGACCTATAAAGCAAGGCTAGTGAAGCTAAGGGGGTATACGTCAAAGGCAAGGTGGTGACTACAGCCGAGCCTTCTCACCAGTATAACAATACTAAAATCCCATGAGGAATTCTCTTGGGTATTGCAGCACACTATGATTATGAGATGCAGGCGGATGGATGTGTGAAAATGCTTGTTCCTCTGATGGGAACCTCAGAGGAGGAGGTGTATATGATGCAACACAGAGGATTAAGTGTCCAGGAATTGCCTAGATAAAGGTGTGTGGGTTGCTTAGATCCATTTATGGACTAGAAAACAAAGCTTCTAAGTTGGAACATAAAATTTGATAAGGCAATCCCGAGGATCTTATGACTTAGATTAAAGCGAATAGCCTTATTATGTATACGGAAGGTAAGTGGGGCACTATCACCTTTTTGGTGTTATATGTGGATGACATCCTCATCATTGGGAATGACATAGAATGCTATCCCTTGACTAAAAGTCTTGGTTATCTAGACACTTTTTCCATGAGGACTTGGGGAAGCATCTTATATCTTGGGGATTAGAATCTATAGAGAATAGGTCGAGGATGCTTGGTTTGTGGTCAGATATTACATAGAAACTATTGTCAAAGGTTTGGCATGGAAAATTCCAAGAGGGTCTCATCTGGATTGAGACATGGGATATCGCTTTCTGTAATTATGTCCCTAAGGGACTCGAGAAAAAAAGGCGGAACATGGATATGATACCCTTATGCCTCGACAATGGGTCTATCTTATGCCATGCTATGTACTAAAGCCCTGATATGGCGCCTTATGAGTGTCCGGCGGTATCAAGCGGATCAAGCTGGAACTGGCGGAAAGCGATAAAAGTGTATCCTTAAGTGCCAGAAGGATTGGGATCTTTTACTGCAATATGGAGGTAGTAGCCTTAAGGTTGAAGGCTATGAGACTCGTGTTTTAGGTCTAATATCGATGATAGCAGAAGGCAGTCGGGGTATTTGTACACTTTGAATGGAGGAGTAGTGTCGAAAGAGTTCCAAGCAAGATACTACTCTGGGCTTCGACCATAAGGTACAGAGTACATTGCTATCGGATCCGACTAAAGGAGATGCGGGTGAAGAAGTTCATCAAAGATTTGGGAATTCGTCTTGGGGTAGCGAGCCGATCTTCTTATATTCTAAACAACAACAGGAGGCGTGCTCAAATGAGGAACCCGGAGTCATTAGAAGTGTTACAGGGAGGTTCCTTATAAGATTGACGCTTTCAGGGGATGTGGCGATGATGGAAAAAGAGTTTCATCTAGAGATAACATTGCGGATCCATTGACAAAGCCGTTGTCTCAGTTGTCTTTTGAGCATCCTGAGGGTCTAATGGGGATGGAACACATAGGTGATTGGCTTTTAGGTCCAGTGGGAGATTACTAGTCATGGGTGCCCGACAAACCAATCCATTGGTGATGGCTGTGACTTGATACAAAATTTTTGATTATTATATTTAGTATGTACTTTATAACTATTATTTAATGCATATATATATATTGTGATGTCCTTGGATTTATTGCAAGGAATTGGATGCATTGATGAGATCACGATAATAATGAGATCGATTCACCTTTAAAATATCTTAAATAATCCGGTCATAGGTTATTCGAGGAGGGACAACGTGATGTCGGACGGAGTAGTGTCTTTGTATACCCGTCCATATAATGGATGCAGCTGGTCTCATAGGCTGCTGGGTGTAGGGACACTAGGGATCCCGATTACAAGTGCTCATTGGAGAATAAGTTCGATTGATTGATCTACCGGAATCTTGGATGGTTGATGATGCCTTATTTGTTGTCGGACAACGATTCCGTAGTCCTAGTGGTATATCTAGTCCTTAGACTTGAGACACCAAGGATTTCCAATATGGTGCTCCGCTGTTTGATTACATGATGTTCATTTGATAAAACATAATATAAGCGTAAAATTGAAATATGATGTTAGATGCGATAAAACAATTTTGTCTTAACACCGATTGAGGAAAATACTTAACTAGAAACACGTTCAATTAAATGAGCAGAAGGCAGTAAGCTACTGAGGAGGTTTGCAGTAAAGATAAGATGCTCAAAGTAGAAATGCAAACCGAGATTTAAATGTGGTTCGGTCAGTCTTGACCTACATTCACTTTTGGCTTCCTCCTCAATGAGGTCAGCGTCCACTAGAGCCTTCCCTTCAATGGCGAGGCCAACCACCCTTTACAGTTTCACTCCTTTTGGCCGGACTTAGGAGACAACCCTTACAAACTTTTCTCTCTTCTTAAAAGATCAAAACTTGGAAGAAAGGAGGGAGGAACCTCAGAACTTTACTAACACTTTTTGAGCTCTAAAATCATGAGTAAGATCAAGCTTTCGATTCCTTTTTTTGTAGGAAAGGGTGGGGTATATATAGGCCCCAAACTGGTTTGAATTTAGAGCTAAAAAATATAATCTCCTGGATTCGAGGGTCCTAAGCGGTTTACCGCACTGGTTTAAGTGGTTGCATGGCTGCGAGCCTTTCAGGTGAGCCTGCAGGTGGTGCCACCGCTTACGAGGGAGGTTGCACGGCTTGGCAAGCTTCGAGGAGACTGAGCCTCTAGGTGGTGCCAAGCTTGATAGAGGTGGTTGCCAATCTCTTTCGGAGGCCGAGCCCAGGCGGTGCCACCGCTTGACTAACCCGGTTACACTAGCTTGAGAACTTCGGAGGAGCCAAACTCCGGCCGGTTCCACTGCTTCTCAAGGCGGTTGCATCGCTAGTCTTGTTGGAGAGCAGTAGTGGTGCCACCCGACTTGGGTGGTTCTGGCGGCCCGGCTCACAGGAGAACATCTCTGGCGGTGCTCCACTTGCTGAGGTCGGCGGGTAGAATGGGTTGATCCATTCGGCTGACCCAATTAGGTCTCAAAAGGGCCCGGTGCCCCAATTAAGTTAATGGGATCATCTCCCATTTCTAACTTAATCATCGTGCTTACTATGATATTTCTTAAGACATTACCTAAGATTTTGCTCGGTCGTCAATGCGCTTCTTAGGTGAACTTCCGTCCCGATCATCCGATGAACCCACCGGTGATGCTCTTGTGGACTCGGCAAACTCTAGACTTTGCGACGATCCACTTGGCGGTGCCGGGTAATTTCTTTTGGCAAGCTCCTAGACTTCTCAGTTTATTCCCGTAGAACCTCAAATGACCGTCCGTACTTAATGGAACTCTCGAACTCAATTTGATCCCATAGTCTTGACTCGGTGCAACTCCCCTCGCATGTCTTTCGCCGTAGTTAATCCTACATGTAGATAAAACTTGATCGAGACAATCAACCCTAAAGCAATTAACCAAGATTGTTGGCATTTCATTGGTCCCTCTGACGTTTACGTCCAGATTCTTGACATCGTCCTACTCCTATGACCTATTGCCCAATCGGCCAATTGACTCTGCAACTCGAATCACCAGCACAATACGGCTCTTCTTGGCCATTCTTTCGGAATCCACAGGCCTAAAGCCTTACGTCAATGTCGTGGACCCGATCCGCGACCCGGCGTCCAATCTTCGGCATTTCCTCGGCATAACATGATTTTTCCTGCTTTAATTGTCTCATCTGATCAAAACATCTGTGTCACTCAAAACATAGATTGAAATATAAACACAATTATCAATTGGTTTCATCGTCAAATCTGAGGTCAATAATCCCCTTTGATGATGACAATAGTGTTAATGAGGATAACAACCGGGTTTAAAACGAACTCCCCTATCAATATGCCATATTGATGAGACATTAATCAAAACTGAATTCAAGTCATTTACGTATTCATCATGAATACTTTGCAACACTTCATCATGAACATATGCATAACATCACACTTCCTCCCCTTTGTCATCAACAAAAAGGAGAAGTCAACCTATTCTTGTGTTTGGAATATAGGTTCAACTTATTGAAAAAAACATAGCATCAAATGTTTACATCATGAAAATCTAGCAATTAAAATGTGTATGTTTAGCATGTTTTGCTTTTTCATAGGAATAACA
This sequence comes from Musa schizocarpa, assembly GCA_900464855.2. Lineage (NCBI taxonomy): Eukaryota > Viridiplantae > Streptophyta > Magnoliopsida > Zingiberales > Musaceae > Musa > Musa schizocarpa. The sequence goes on from UBIG03000084.1 coordinate 23,026, forward strand.
ACTGTTTTGCTTCTCTTTATAATACAAGCTAGCAATTTTTTACGATGTATGCAAGTTTTCTCAAAATACAAGCTAGCACTTTGGCTTCTTTTGAGATAACAACTACCACATCTTATCAAGCTGGAATTAGAGGATCATTCAAAGAAGACAACTCTTGCTTGTGAAATATGTAAATTGTCAACTTTGCTGGTTCTTAAACTTAACATGTTTTTCTTCTTGGAGATGAGCAAGATAGCACATTTTGCTTCTTTGTTTAAGCTAGCAATTTTGCTTCCTTTACCAAAGGTGCATGTTTCTAAATTTTGCAAGATGAACTAGCGATATTTTCCCCTTTAACCGATGTCAGTAGGAAGACCGCTTTGCGTCAATTTCTAAATCATGACAAAATTATCAATCTTATTTGTGCATCATTATTTTTAAAATTAAAACATGCACATTTTCAAAACTCCCTTACATTTCATTTTAATGCATGATACGGATAAATCAATCATCTTTATGAGCATATCATACATGATATTCAAAAAAAAAAAACATTAAAATTTTTAAGCGTTTATCAACATGTTGATCATGATATCAAAAACATTCATCATTAAAAGCATTCATGATACACATCATACAATACACCATATACATCATTATCATAGAAAGTGTTAAATGCATCATTACAAATTTATGAATATTTCGTACATTCCTTATCATCCATGGGAATATCAAGAAGGATGGTTGGGTGATGAGATAAACATTCATGAATACAAGGGAATTGCATAAAGATCATGTGATGATATTTGAACATGTGAATACCAAAGACATGATTTCTTTTTTGAAAACCCTCCTCATAAATGTCGAGAGAAAATCTTTGGAGATGGATTAAACAAAAAATCTTGATTCATAATAAAATTTCATGTATCCAGATATCTGAAATCAAGATGATGATTCATAAAAAATATCACAAGTTATATTCAAAGAAAAATCATTATTCATTTTGTCAAATCAATATTTCTTAGGTATGCATGATATCAAAACATGGTTTCAAATCTTCAACATATAACATGCATAAATTCAAAATCGAAAAGGAGAAGGAAGAATTCAAATGTACAAAGATTTCAACCATCTTATAAACAAATTAAGGATCAAGTCATGAATCAAAATTTCCTTGAATTATTTGATAAAATCTCATTTTAAATGTCGAGGATGATGGAGGGAAATCTCGTGTTATTCTAAGAAATCAAGATCATGATTTGATAAAACTCATCTCAAATTCAAATCACCCAAAATCATTTTTTTATGGTTCTAAAATTCATAACATGGTAGATTCATGATTTCATTGATAATATATTTTCCCTTTTTTTAAGTATTTCATTTTAAGTGATTGATTTCATTTAAGCATGCTTTTTTCATATATGTTAAATAAAAAAATATATATCAACTTGTTTAGGATTGAAAAATGAATTTCATCATAAAACCATCAAGATGTATAAATCCCACAAAATCAAAGAGAATCCGAAAATGAAATCTAACGCTTTCATGCATTCCGGACATGATTTTGCCATGTTTTTGAAATACAATCATGGAAATAACACATGCTTATCATCATGTATAACTTAAAATCTCATGCATAAAAATATCGATCATGGTATTAAAATGTTTAATATTGCATCATTATGCAATTCTTCAAACATGATTTTATTTAATCCCAAAATCGAGAAATAACAATGAAATGAACATGATACATTAGTACTTCTTAACCACATAGCATGATTTCATATTTTCAATCAAAATCATTTTGCTTGTTTATCATAAAATATACAATATTATCATTTTTCGAAATTACTAGCATGATCATAATTTTTATATTTTTATTTTTAAAATATAATTTTAGAAAATTAATTCCTAAACTAGAAAAGAAAAATACATCATGAAAAGCATCATGTAATTTCAAATAAATTAGGGGGATTTCGATTACCTCATCTTTGAAGCGGTTATGGCGTAGTTTGCCACCTAAGCCTTTTTGATATTCTACTAGGTCTTGGAGCTCGATTCATCCCACTTTGTGTTCTTCTTCTTTGACCTATTCCTCCATTCAGTTCATTGTTTATTTTAGATTTTTGTTTAATAAACTTATTAAAATTTAGTGTTCAAAGTTCAAAGTTCAACATTGTCCTCATCACTTGAGGTCATACGCTCAAGTGGTATTCATTGTTCGGAGTTCAAATCCTTCCTATTCTTTGGAAGGTGGTTCAAGTGCTCATCATGTTCATCATGTGCATTGCACTCTATTTCATATGTCATCAATAGGCAATAAGTTCTTGATGGAAAAATATTTAAATCTTTTGTTTTCTTGTATTGTCGTTACTTTTGATTTAAACTTTAGAAAGTGATCTTAAAACTTCGAACAAGTTCAAAATTCGAGAAACATTTGCCAAGAGCTTTAAACCATTGACAATATCCGTAAAAGCAGATTGTACATGTCAACAATGGTTTATTTCGAGCTTCATTAGAAAAAATGTCATCTCGGTTCCAAAGGTCTGGCGGTACCACCTCTGGTAGGCGTTACAACCCGGCTTAGCGACTTCGAGGCCGAGCCTCTAGGCAGTGCCACCTACGTTACCTATGTGCCTATGATTAAGTTGTAATCATATGAGGATGCTTGGCGAGGCGTGAAAAGCAATAGCCGGGATGATAGTGATACATGTAGATGCATCGAGATGCAAATGAGAATCGTGCCGAGGATGAGATGGACGATCAGCGAGGGCATGAGATGCTGCACATAGATCTCAATGTAAGTGAGGATTAGGCCCACTAGCACGAACTTGATTACATTAGGGCTGTGGTTAATAATCATGGTATCATTTCTTATACACCTACTATATATGTATATATATTTGCATCACGATCTAGATATATTAAATATGTATTGTGTGATATGTCATGATAGGAGACCAAATCATAGAAACCCCTCTCTCACGATAATATTAAGTGATGGCATTAAGGCAATTAGATTGACCTATGTGGCCTACCATGGTTATAGGTGGGGATCGATTCTCAGTGTAGAGTTGAGTTGGTCGAAATATCTCGAGGTTCGCTTATTAGGATTGGAGCAGCACTAAGGGGGGGGGGGGTGAATTAGTGTAGCGGTAAAGTATGATAAACTTTTCGATAATTTAAATACTTTGGAAGCCGATGCGATAAAAAGCAGCGTTCGTTTTGAACCCATTTTTAGTTAATGTTTTTTAACTTGAAGGCATACGTGAAGGAGACAAAGTAGGCATCAGCGTGAAGATGGTTTGCAATAATATAAATGACAATAAGATAAGCATAAACCGGTTTATAGTGGTTTGGTCATCGACCCTCACATCCACTTGAAACCTTCTTTGATGAGGGCTCCAACTTTCACAGCAAATCACTTTGAAGGGGAAGGACAAATACCCCTCTTATAACCCTTTACAAGTAGTTGCTCTCTTACAAATTTTCAAAGAAGGAGGTTAACACTTAAGCAATTGAAAAGAAGACTTTGCTAGGACTTTGCTTGGCTCTTATCTCAATCATGCTTTGCAAAGTTATTCTCTGTTGAAAATTGAGGGTATTTTATAGGCCCTAAGAGGATTCAATTGGGCTCCAAATTTTGAATTCTCTTGGGTTCTGAACTACCTCTCGGGGTCTTTGGTGGTGCACCACTCGGTCCAGCAGTGCCCCTCTTTAGTTCTTTGGGTTCTGGGTAGTGCCACCGCCTACACTATTTCAGCTCCTTTGGTTGGGCTCTAAACTTGGCCCCAAACAGTCAGAACTTCGGACTGATTGGCCCCTACTTGGTTTATAAGTTAACACCTAATCCTAACCCTAATTAATGTACTAACTATATATTTAAAGACATTTCCCTAAGCTATTACAAAGTCCACAAGTCAAGAGTTCTTAGAAGCGAGCTTAAGGCGAACTTCGACGGTCTTCAGAGCAAACTCTGAAACCATTCTCACGGACTCGGCAAGTTCCTAGACTTCACGATATGATCTTGGCGAGTTCCAAATGAGCTTCTTGACAAGCTCAATCTTTCTCGGTGAGCTCGGTGAACTTCCACGAACCTTCCGGTGAGCTTCCAAAAACCAGCCGACAAGCTCCTACTCATTCCGGCTAGTTCGGTAGCATTCCCAGCGAACTTCGGACTTCCGTCGAACTCGAACTCCATAAAATCCTTCAGCTTGACTCGGCACTTTGTTTCACTTTATGTCTTCATCATTATCATAGTTAATCCTGCACACACAAAACAAAACTCTTTCCGATCTAAACAATTATTATAGCATTGAATCAACACGATACGTTGCCCAACACGTCATTGGTTTGGCCGCCAGTCGATTCTTGGTATAACGTCCTCTCTTGCAGCTTATTGCCCAATCAGCGGTTGACCTCTGCAACACCCGATATCGCCAGCGCAATTCCGGCTCTCCTTGGCCGATGCAGGCGTCAGGAGCCTTCACGTCATCCAATATCGATGCTTGATCTCCTCGAGTTACAGCGTCAATTCCTCCATCAATTTAATAATCTTGGTCGAGTAGACCTACATCACTCAAAATCGATTAAACATCTAAATACAATCAATTAGTTTTATCATCAAAGATAGAATTCAACAATCCTATGTTTTGATGATAACCGACTAATTGATGACATAGAGATGTAACATTAACTCCAGGGGTTAACAAATCCCCTATCAATATACCATTGGGTAAAACTTGGATTATCCCAAATCCAAGTAACATTTTATCATATTATGAAAAACATTTTAACCATCGCCAAATATATAAAATATTCAAGTCCAATGCAGACCATCATCAATATACTTCTCCCCTATGTCATCAACAAAAAGGAGTTGTAGCTTTAGCTATTTTAAAAGATATGCAGTTTTGTAACATGAAGTTAGATTTTCATCATAACATAAAAGGTTACACTAGCAAGATTCTTAAGTTCAATCATGGCAATTCAACACTTGAATTTTTTGTGCAAAATTGCTTTTGATTTTCTTTGCGGTTCTAACTAGCAATGACTTTCTCCCCTTTGTATTTGTCGAAAGGAAAAGAGTACCAATTAGATACATTTCCATGAGCTTGCAATCTTTCTCCCCTTGTTTTGCCGAATAAAAGAGGAACCAATGATTTAGACTTTTACTACAAATTTGAATTTTTCAATCAAAATTTCAATCATCACATGATATGTACAAGACAAAAATGCAAAGAAATCATGTCATGAAGACATTAATTGTTAAAACATGATATGATAATGGTCTAAAAATTTCAATTTGCAATACATGATTCTCCGCGATACAAAAAAATTTAATGTGATGCCTTTAAGGATATCAACCTATTTTTGATACAAAAGCAAAGGCAAGAGACAATTGGGATTCAAGTTTTTAGAGTTTACATTTTTGCTTAGTTAGGAGGCCGAATCTTTCTTCTCTTTTTGAAGTGCAAACTTGCAAGTTTTACTTCAACAGCATGAAAGGATGTTTGCTTTCATTCAATGCACAAACTAGCAAAACCTTCTCCCCTTTATCAAAGTCAAAGAAGGGAGGGACTCAATAGCTAAAAGCTTTTCAACTATTCAACAACTAAATATGCAAAATTCCTAAAAATATATCAATAGGGATCCAACTCATAGATACCAAGGTATGATTCATGGTTCATTAAAATTCTTCTTAACAAGTTTCACGATCAAGATTCATATAATTCATAATAAAAACAAATTGATGTACGCAATCATCTCATAAAGGCATACAAGGCAAAAGAAATCTTGTTATTTTCTATATTACTATCAATATATGATATCCAAGACTCTTTATTCTTTTGAAAAATATATAGCATAAAGAGCAACTTGAAACATTCTATCAAGATCACAGTTTAAATATTCCAAGTATCAAGTGTTTAGCGGATAAAAAGTTCAATATATTTTATGAAACATATATATAATATCAAGTTTTATCATCATACAATGTAGCAATTAAAAGATATGCAAGTTTAGCATTTTGCTTTTCTTGAGATAGCAACTGTTGCTTCTCTACAAGCTAATTTTATGATATGCAAGTTTCAGAAACAAACTAGCTTAGAATTTATAGATTTGCAAAGTTAGCATATTTGCTTTTCTTTGTTTATTTGAATGATAGCATTTCTTTTTGTAATGTTCAGATAACAAATTAAGATGTTTCATAATGCAAGCTCTTTCTTCTCTTTTTGAAAGTGTCATTTTTGCTTCCCTTTGCAAAGTGCATGTTTCTAGAATTTTGCAGATGACTAGCAATATTTCTCCCCCTTTGTCAATATCAAAGAAGGGAAGACCCTTTGCATGAATTTTCTAAATCATGACAAAATTAATTATCAATCTTATCATTATATTTTCAAATTAAAACATTGCACATTTTCAAAACCATACATTTCATTTTCATGATTGATTTCATGTTATCGCGTTTTTCATTTTATGTTAAATGAAACAGCCATCAACATATTGGGATTGAAAATGAATTTTAATCATAAAAACCATCAAGATCAATAGGTCTCTCAAATGAATTGTTAAGATCAGAAAATCCGAAAATAAGATTTAACACTTTCATGCATTGGGACATGGTTGGACTATGGATTTTTCAAATTCCAATCATGAAGTTAAAACATGCTCATGATCATAAATTTGCCTTATCCAAAACACATAATTTCCAACGGCTTTATTAATTTAAAAGAAATCAATATGATTTCGATACAAAATTTATTTCAATTTAAATCCCTGGAAATCATTATCAAAATAGAGATTCACAAGATAGACAAATGGATTCATCAAAATCAATAAAATTGACCAAAATAATTTTTCAAGAATGTTTTCCTCTTTTGATTGTTTTCAAAACCTTATGGTTTTGTTTCATTTATGCCAAATAAAAAGGTGTATCATGTTTAAAGAAAGAGTGAGAATTTAATACAACCAAAGATCAATAAAGGACTTTCATTATGGTAAAATCAATAATCCATAAATCATAGATTCATCATGCATAATTTCAGAAATTTATTAAGCATAATCAATATGCATGACAGTTAAAACATGGTTTCAAAATATTTAATATTTTTATTACACAATGGATGCATCATTATATATAACTTTATAATGTCATGTTTAAAAAGGATCATAGTATTAAAACATTAATAAACATTACAACTTTATTTATCATTAAGTATACAATTGTCAAACATGTCCTTCACTATTTCATATAAGTATGCCTTTATGTCAAATCAAAACATACATCATTTTTGACCACTTTTTATGTCAAAATCAAAATGCATCATTAAGCATGTTATGCATTACTTCAAATCAAACATTATTTCATTTTATTTTCAAAATGTTTATCATGATGGGGCTGCCGCCCATATTAAAAAAAGTCACATATTCATCAATGATGGTTTCATTGGTATAAAGTATTTTTCAGCCTAAATCATTTGTTATTTATTTGTAGTCCATACATTTTTCTTTTTAGGTAATCTATTTTTCATCTTGGGACATAAAAACCATGCATCATTTTAAAACAACTTTCATCATGGTATAAATCAGAAAAGGAATAAATCATAAAAATTATTATAAAATCATCACTAATCAAAGGTTATAAATTACTAAAACTCATCATCATCATACAGGCCTTAAAAATAAATTTATTAGGCATGATATCATATTTCATAAGGCATTTTTAATCAAAAATCATTTTTGTTTATCATAAACTTACAATTTTTATGATTATTTTCAAAATTACTAGAATGATAAGCATGATTTTCTATTTTTTTATTTTCATGTAATTTTAAGAAAATTAATCCTAAACTAAATTAAAATAACTCATGAAAAGTATTATGTAATTTCAAAATAATTCAAGAGTTGAGTTAGGAGGGACCTTGTGGGTCATCAGGCTTCGTCAAAATTAAGCCATTTCACCTTTGGAAGTTTTTGATTCATCCTTGGTTTGCCTTCCACTTCTTTGGCCTCTTCCTTCATTCAGAGTTATTATTTTATTTTAGATTTTTTTTAATAAACTTATTAAGATTTAGTGTTAGGGAAGTTCAAGTTCATCATTGTCCTCATCACTGGGGTCATCGGCTCAAATTGGTATTCATTTGTCAGGGAGAAACAAATCCTTCTGTTCTTTAATTGATTTTGAGGAGTCATGTTATTTCATCATGTGTATTGTGCACCATTTCATATGTCAAGAAGAACCAATTAGTTCTTCAAGTGAAAAAAATATTCAAATCTTTTTGTTTCTTGTATTTACAGTTATTTTAGGATCCCACATTTTTTAGAAAGGATCTTAGGATCTTACGAGATCAAAATTCGAAAAACATTTACCAATAATCTTAGATTATTGGCGACAAGGGAAAGCAGTGTACATGTAAGCCTATAGTCTCTCTGGTTGCATTCGAAAAAGCTCAAAATCATGCAATAAAATGTTAGGAAGAAGAGTCTTTGACTCTACTAGTTCCTTGTGCATGATTTCAAGTGTTTTGCCAAATATCGAAACCGTTTCACAAAGTAGAAATCCGAGGAACTCATTTTTGTCCAAAGGGGAAAATAAGGCATTCATAACCTTTGCATTTAAAGAAAACATCTTCTTATCCAAATCATTCCCAATGGTTCATTTGGAAGAAGACATTCAAATCCATTTTCAACTATGTGACTTAAATTCAATCCCAAAGAGATGAAAAGAAAACTCCGAGTTTTTCAATAAGTTACAGTCAGATCAATTGAAAGAAGGAGGGCGAAGAAGTAACACTCTTGAAAAGCCGTAAGAGCCATTTCTATTTGGGTGCTAAACAAAAGTAGAAAATTGTGGCTCTGATACTAACAGTTAGGATCGGAGGCGACAAAAAAGGGGTGAAAAAGTGCAGCGGTAAAATTAGAAATAAACTTTTCGGGATTTAAACACTTTGGATGGATGCAACCATGATAAATGCAGCGTTTCGTTTGAAACTGTTTTTGATTGTGTTTTAAAAAAAAGGCATAAATACAGACAAAGTAGAAACATCAAAGTGAAGATGGTTTGCAGTAATATAAATGACAATAAGATAGCATAAAACCGATTTATAGTGGTTGGGATCAAAGACCTACATCCAAGGCAAGTATCCTTCTATGAGCTCCCAACTTCCACTCAAATCCTTTGAAGGGGAAGAACAAATACCCCTCTTACAGTCTTTTACAAGTGGTTCACTCTTATGAATTTTTCAATTTAAAGAAAGGTGAACGCTCAAGCAATTGAAAACAAGACTTACTTGAAGACTTTGCTAAAGGCTCTTGTCTCAATCTATTGCTTTGCAAAAGTTGCATTTTCTGTTGAAAATTAATTTTATAGGCCACAAGAGGATTCATAGTTGGGCTCAAATTTTGAATTCCTAAGGTAGAAATGGCCGGTGCCAAACTTGGGACCTCAAGTGCTCTATTGAATGCCCGCCTTACTATTTACAAAATAACTGGTTGGGCTCTAAACTTGGCCCAAACCAGTCATAACTCTTTGGCCCAATTGAGTTTTACTTTTTATAAAGTTTTAATCCCTAACCCTAATTAATGTAAAATATCTTTTTAAAGACATTTCTTGCTATTACAAAGTTTGGTCAAGACTTCTTCGTATGAATCTTTTGTTGAACTTTGTATCTTATCAAATTCTCGGAAGGAATTCTACCAGGACTCCCGGCAAGCTCCTAGACATCACGATTTTTTGGTGAGTTCAATAAGCTTCTTGGCAAGCTCTGATCTTTCTCAGTGGGCTCATTGAATTTCCCCTGAACCTTAGGCCAGGCTTCAAACTTTGTTAAGGAAGCTCCCCCTACTCATTTCGGCTAGTTCGGGAGTATTCTTCAAGGTAAAACTTATTTTAATTCTTCTCGTCTTCCCAACCGTCCAACATGGTGACTCAGGCACTTTATTGCTTTATGTCTTCATCATTATTACCTAGTTAATCCACGCACACACAAGCCAAAACTTTCTACTATGATCTAAACAATTATTATGGGGATATCGACAGGATTTGCCCAACACATCATTGTTATAGTCCAATTCTTCAGGCATCATCCTCTTGCAGCTTATTGCTTGAAATGGAAACACAATCAAAACTGTCAGACACCTTGATACTCCATGCGTCCAAAGCCCCATCCAATATCGTGTGATCTCCTTTGGTGCAGCAATTCCTCCCAGGATTGTCTAATCTAGAGATAATTCCTACATCGAGAAAATGAATAAACATCTAAACACAATCTCTTGTTTAAATCATCAAAACCCAAGCAACAACCTATAAAGAGATTAAAATCTTGGGATACAAAGGATGTCCTCCATTCTTTGAGGACAATATCTAAAATCCCTCAAGATAATCGTGAATCGGACTTGTCTTATAACTATTGTTGACTTAACCCGGCCACTTTGAGTTGAGTCGAGTCCTATTGACCATAGATGATTGTGGAATAGTCGAACGGTGGGAATCACAAGGAGTTGTGATCGACAGAGTTACCTTCCTTTTGGGCTTAGTGTGATTGGTGAGTTGTTCTCCTAAGACTCTTTGGGATCTTAGTCCCCACTAGATCTACCCTCGCTCCGGTTTTCCTTTTATAGTTTTATTCGCCAGAGTAAAATAATGGCCACCATATTAGGATAGAATCTTATCTTGATTGTTTATTTTATAAAATCTGCGTGTTATTGTGGTGTCTTTTATTTTTTGAAAAACTTTCCCCCTTATGTGGAATATGATCAACCTCCCCCTTGGTCCAAAATTATACGGATTGTCCCATGAAATTGTTCTCGATGTGAACATCATTACTTAATATAGTGATGCTAGATGAAAGCATGTCGAGGATGAGATCTTTCTTTTATTAGATCTTGACTCCACTCTTGCTCCTGGGTGTTCATTTGGGCTCATGGCTCCTTAGTTACAAAACTGACATGAAAGATGCGGATTCATTCTTCAAATGCCGAACTATTTGAGGAATAGGGAAGTGGTATGAGACATCTATACTTTGACTTGGATATGAAACATTGGGTTTCTTCTAAAAATGATTGACTTGGATAGAAACTCATGCACCACAGGAATGATCCTGAGAAGCCCCTGTTCTTGAACATTGTGCTTTAGTCCCTCCCATATTCCTTTTTCATAATTCACTTGTGAATTTTAATGAGCGAGCTTGAGATGACTCTCTAGGAGTTCCTCAATATTGAAAGAATAAAGAACACTATCAAAAAGAAGCCAGTTCTTTACTCTAGTGGTAGAAAGAAAGAGCCAGTCCTTAAGAAATCTGAGAACCAAAGGAAGCTGATTAATTAAAGAAAATGTTGCTAAGAAAGACGTGAGGACAAAGACTAGTGCTTGTTATGTAAAGATAGACTTGAAGAGGAACTGCAAATAGTATCTTGCAGAGGGAGCAGAAACAAAGCTTAGAAAAGTTCAAAATACATTCGTGATCAGTCTCCGTTTGTTAGACTTTAATGATAACTTACATGGGTATTGGATCTGGACCATTGCTTATCATTAAACTTCAAGTGTAGATTCTAGCATAAGGAACCTTTTGCATTTTCTCAAGATGAATCTCATCCTGGGCAATGGACAAAAGTGCGAGCACAACTTGCTAAGTGACCTGCAAGGTTGCCTAGTATAGCTAGCATTGCTCATACTGTTATTTTTTCCAATACCTTATTACCTCCATTTAAATTTCTCAGATGCTTGAATATAAAAGTTTTGAGAACAATGGTTTTTAATATTATTAGATAATGAGATTATCGTAGAAAGGAATGTTGCCCTATTTTATTTGTGTCCTTCATTGCAAATGACTCACTCGATTCCTTCTTCAACTGTCAATTTTTAGACATATCTTTTACAAGAATAAGCATGTCATCAACATAAAGTAAAGAGAATAAATTCTCACCAAACCATTGATGTACACACAATGATGCGAAAACCGTTCTTTTGTATCCATTTTCGTCATAAATGAATCAAACTTTCTGTCTTGGAGCTTGCTTTGGCCATACAAACTCTTCTTCAACTTCTTGGGACAAAATTATCTTTACCTTTGACTTTGAGCCCTTACGGTTGCTCCATATAAAATTTCCTCCTCAAATCACCATGAAGGAAAATTTGTCCTTCACATCCTTGCTCAGCCTCCAAGTCATGCTTGGCCAATACCAAGAACAACAGATAGAAGACATTTTAACAACGAGGGAGAAAATATCTCTTCAAAGTCAATACATTTCTTTGATAAAAAGCCTTTCCAACCAATCTAGCTTTTGTGCTTTGGTTGAGAACAATATTCTTGAGTCTTGACCTAAAACCCACTTGTTCTTCAAGGCCTTCATTCCATTTGGTAGCGACACCAAATCATAAGTGTGGTTCTTAGAAGAGCATCCATCTCTTCTGCAGCAACTAACCCACTTCTCTTTCTGCTCACTCTCATTTGCTTCTTGGTAACTCTGGCAGTTCCACCTGCATCGATGGCATCCATACTCATCGTAGGTATCTTACGGAAGGTTGACGTTGTCTAGAAGATCTTCTCAATTGAGGTTCTCTTGGGACTTGCTCTCCTACTTCTTCTTGCTCAACATGTCCTGCAAGTAAATCAATATCGGGGCTCTACACTGTTTTCCTGCACATCTCCCCATCCTTACGATATCTTGGAGGAATAAGCGGGTCACAATCGCTAATCCTTCTCTGAAGTCTTGGTTGGTGCCTTCTTCTTCAAATCCTCAAAGGTTTGATCCTCGAAGACCACATCTCTACTCTGAACATATACGCTTTACCGGATCCCAAAACACCTGTAACAAAACTGATCATGTGAGTAACCAAGAAAAATACATTCTTTGAACTTACCATCTAGCGGACCTCATTATGGAACGTATTAAAATGCAATGACAAACACTCTCAAATGCTGGCCAAGGCTTATCTTTCTGACCATACATGCTCGCAACATCACCATCTAAGAGTACATGAGTGATAGTTGATCACATCAATGCAGATCCTCAAAGCCTCATCCCAAAACCTTTTGGGTAAGCAGCTTTGTGAAAACATACATCGATCTTTCCATGATGAGTGGAACCATCCCTCTACGCAATTGCATTATCTTGCTGAGTGTACCGAGAGCTTGTCAATGCCGTATTTGGATCATGCGTTGCAATAGTCATTAAACAATCCCATATACTCACCACCATTATCGTCTTATGCATTTTCAATTTCCTTCTGTCTCCCTTTCAACCTGGCATGAAACTCTTTGAAGACAATTAATAGCGATCTTTGGTCTTCAAAGCATAAAACTTTCTGGAAAAAATCATCTATAAAAGTGACAAAAATAAAGTGCACCACTTATACCAAGAACATCAGAGATGGATCCAGGGAGTTTTTGTCCCTCAAAAGGACCCATACATCTATGCTCGTACGGTCTAAGGCATGCATTTTTTCTAAAAAATGACACTAGCAAATGAAACTCTATGTTGTTTACAGTAAAACAATCAATACAAGGGTTCAGGATGTATGCCTCTCCTTACATTAATGCCTCTCTTGGAAAGAGCTTAAGACCTTCTTTGCTCATGTCCCAATGCGCCTGCCACAACTCCATCTTGAAGTCTTTCTCTTGTAGCATTTTCTTGCTCACCATGGCTTTAGCTGCAACCTGTACAAAGTATGGCATTTCTTTCCATTGGCTATAACAAAGAACCCTTATTGGACTTCCATTTGCCCTCTGTGAAATCTGCTTTCATACTCTTCATCATCTAGTCTTCAACTGAAATTAAGTTGGCCTCAAGTCAACCATGCCTCATCCCTTAAGTACCGACTACACCAAGGTTGGTCTTTAAATGGATATCACCCCATGCAATGATGATAATGACGTGCCATGGTTGCCCATCTTGACAACACAAAGTTTCGGACACGGCAATAGCAAAAACTCCCTCGGTGGTGGTAGCATGATAAAGCACACGTGTGTCAATCGCCTTTCGAGATCGACACACACAAAAAAAATATCGAGGAAGGGACAAAATCAAATAATCACCACCACCTTTGTTTGTAGTAATATCCTTTGACTCTGTAGACTCCTCCACTTTCCTTTTCTTGTTCTTCTTAGGTTGCTTACATTGGTTCTTATAATGTCTTTCACCTACGGTTATAACAAACAATATCTTTTTTCTTGATCTTGACTTTGCTCCTACCCATCGTATTTGCTTCTAGACTTTTGACCTTCCTCGTTCTCAGAGAGATAAGTGCAGTGAATCATTCAGGAGATGTTGCTTGAGAACTCTTTCTTCTCAACTCCTCATTCAACAAACTGCTTGTTGCTTGACTCATAGTGACAATACCATCACGGCGTGTAGAATTACTAAGAAACCACGGTGTCTCCCAACTTTACGGTAATGGTGCCGAAGAAACAATGCCGCAACTCATCATCAGAGACATTCTCATAGAGGATAAGCTGGTTAGTAATACTCGCATTTTATTCTAAATGCTTTCGACCAATAGAAACACCCTCTCTATATTTTAGGTTCCACAAGTTTTACGATCAAAAAAAGCTTTGTTTTTTTCTTTTCAGAGACTTTCCAATTTTTCGAAGAATATGCAGAAATTGGGTGAAACATGGTGAAATACACTATCATCAAATACATCTAATAAATCCAATTGTTTTGATCTACCCTCTTATCATCATCATCTATCATAGTTGTGGGTTTTGCACTATCCTTGCAAAGGTCCCATACAAATCTTTGCCAATGCAAGAGATCTTCCATTCTTGTTTTCCATATCATCAATTATTTCCATTCCAAATCATCGTAAATACCATTTACATATTCAAATACAAAAATTAAATCCACCAAAACCCGGCTCGATGCTAGTTGATGGGGATATAAACGAGGAATAACCTTTGTATGGGAACAAATACTAGAAGACCAAAATGCGATGCGGAATAAAATGGACACAATCAAACAAAAACACCAAGATATCATTGAAAACCCTTGATGTGAAGGGTAAAAACCCGCAGACAAACTAGAGATAATTCACTATGAGAATAATGAATATACAAATCTCAATCTCTTGCCCCAAAACCCAGGCAGCAACCAAGAGAATAAGCGGGATACAAAGGATCCGTTCACGCACAATATCTAAAACCTCCCCAAAGTAATCCGCGAGCAAAAGGCCTACTATGGAATTTGATCTAACTTTGAGATGAAACAACTTTGCTAGATGATTTGAATAGTCTCTCTGCGTTGTCCTTTGTCTTCTTCCTTTCTTTCTCTTCCTGCGCCTTGTTCTCCTTCTTCTCTTTGGAATCTACGTGGCTTCCATCTGCCGCTCTGCCTTTTTTATAGTTTTAATCTCTGCCTCTCAAGCATAGCCACCACACCCTAATCTTAATTGGGGTTAGGTTAAGGGGTGTGAGGCGTGGGCAAAAGCCCACATGGGCTGAATATGGGCCATCCGGCCAACACAAGGCATGTGATGCGTGCGACCTACGCCGAATCCCATCACCATGAACCCGATTATGCATGCTGGGGATCACCACCCGAGAACACCTTTAATTGTCGAGGCTTGCGGTAGTGCTTGTGGGGCAAACTCCTCAAAGGGATGGCGACATTAATCTAAGGCATTTTATCCAATGCATCTACATCTTTATGTTGCTTGATCTTGTCACCGAACACCCTATCTTACCTTTCTCCTCTCTGCGGCTTCCTTCTCCTGCTGAGGTTTTTCTGTACCTTTCTCTTCTATTGTGGCATTACTGCAGCTATCTCTCCCCTGCTATAGCTTCCTCCTCTTGCACCTCATTTTGCGGCTTCTTCCTCTGTAGCATCAGCGTCATCGTTGTAACTTTCTCCTCTGTTGCAGCATTCTGCTTCTATTCTATATCTACATGGCATTCTTTTGACTACCTCCTCTCTTTTTAACATCATGCGGCTTCCTCCTCTCTTGCTAGCATCGTTGCAGCTTTCTCCTCTTTGTGGCTTCCTCCTTGTTGGAAATCATGGGGGCGACATCATATCTTGCGGGAAGAACAAAAGAAAACAAAAATCCCCGATTCCCAAAAAAAATATGTTCATAGATGCGAAGATTGATTGCAAAATTCCATAAAAACACAAAACTTCGTATAGAGATTGTGTTACCATAGGAGATCGTATATCCCTGTTTCCTTGCCGATCCTTAGGAGAGGGTGAAGGAGGTCAAGCGTCCTCCCTCTCTGGCGGTGATCCCACACAGGGGGGTTCTTGACCCTCCTCAAAACTCGGGCCCTCTAAGGTGGAGAGGAGAATAGGAAAAAAAAGCAAAACTCTGGCCTATGGGCTATGAATCCATCCTATTTATAGAGATCCAATGTCTCCAAACCCTAATGGGTCCTTCCCTAGTGGTATTGGATGCATCCAATAAAGACAGGGGGCTCGTTGGATATCTCATATCCAAACCTCTATTCATCATGATACCTACCATGCATATGTGTGACCCTCTGGGCCCAATATCGAGCTGGAGGTGAGCCTATGTTGGGAACTCTTTTCAGCTCAATGGTATTATCTGTAATAATTCACACCGACTCATCGACTTCTGGGGCGTGCTGGCCCACCACGCGTTGGTCGACGTATAGGGGGAATCGTGGATCATTGGACCCCACTCGTCACCGATTACCCGTACCTATAGTCCCTCATCCATCTAATATCCAGAGGCACGTATGTTGAGCATGGTGTTTGTGGACCCACGGTTTCTTCTCGAGTCTGCTCTGTCGGATTCTCAGGAGAACTCTTTCTCTCTCAAGAAGGACCCTGGCGGGGTTTTTGTTACGAGCAAGAACACATGGGATATTCTCTCATGTGTAGAGGGTGGATGATCCTCTATCGACACTCAATAGCCCCTCGTTAATTAGCTACCACTCCCAATGACCGGTTGTACTAGATGCGGGATAGCCAAACCTATAAGTGCGGTATCAAAGAGTGGAGCACTCATCGAGGACATCCTTGGTGTCTCAAGTCTAAGGACTAGATACACCACTAGGACTACTCTGGAATTTTGTCGACAATAAGGCATCATCAACCATCCGGCATTCTGTGGCCGGATCAAAGTGAACTCATTCTCCAATGAGCACTTTGTTGTATCCCTAGTGTCCCTACGGCAGCTATGAGACCGGCTGCATCCATCATATGGACGGGTACACAACACCCAGGTCTATCGGTTATCACGATGTCCTCTCGGTAACCTATGATGTGGGATTATTTAGGATATGTGTTTAAAAAGGTGAATCGATCTCATTATCATTGATCTCATCACGATCGATTCCATTGCACAAATCAAGGACATCACAATATATGCATTTATGCAATAGTTATAAAAGTGATATATGCCCAAAAAATATAATAAACAAAAGATTCTGTATCCAAGTCGGCGTGCCATCACTCCGCGTGATTTATACAGGTAAATCCTCTCTACTCATTAAAGATTTCCCCTAACTATATAAGAAAATCTCTCTTTCTCTTATGTTAAAGGAAATCCTCCTCTTAATCTGTATAAATAGGAAGGAATAGCTTCAATGTAAAATAACTGTTCCAATAATTCTTCTTGTCGTCTATTCTTTCCAACAAATTTCACTGTTCTTGTTCCATTCCTTTGGAAATTGCTTTCATCTCAATTCTTTCTTCAATTGAGCTTTATATTTGCTTCAAATTCTTGGTATGCTCTTTTTCTTAAATTATTTGCATTCTTGAAACCTATTATATAAAAGTTATCTTTGTCGTATTGTTTCGTATGAGTACATGTATGTTTCATTATTCCCGCGTGTTAGCTATATGTGTGCCAAAATCCTTATGTGCTCTTGCTTATATTTTCCTTTTTGAATTTAAATGCATTAGTGAAAATATTATGTTTGCATCGTATTGACTCAAAAGGCAACCTTCTTAGGATCTTGAACAAAATCATTGAGGGGCAAAAATCCCAATCCTTCTTTGCTATGATTTTATCTATGCATTTTTTTTGAATATGAGAAACTTTGAATTATTTCTTGCCTTGCATTTGATACATCTCTTGTTTAGACATAACAATTTGAATTTAGAAAACTTCTGGTCGACCCTTCAACCTTGTTTTAGCTTCTCAAATCCCTAAACGGTTTTCAATTTAGATAAAAGGCTTGTTTGATGGAGAAGAAAATAAAGCTCATAGATCTTTCTTTTGATACCTAGATTGAAATATTTAGGAAGTCAAACCTACCAGTTATATATTTAATTTGTTCCTTAGAATTCCTACCAAATAGTAATTTTGTTCTCGATCTTTACAGTTACCAAATTATTATAGCTCTCTATTGAAAAGTTCAGTTCATGTAAAACTTATTTTGTTGAAGTGGAATTAAAATATCTTTCAATGATATAATTCTTGTTTTAAATTATAGCATAATTGATAGTTTGAATCATTTGTTCAATTATCTAACAAATTCTACAGTCCCGAGCTTTGGTTTGATTTTGCCTATTCTTATTCCATTCCCTTTGGAATTGATTTCATCTAGAATTCTTTATTCAATTTAGCTTTATATTACTGTTTTAAATTCTTGTATGCTCTTTTTCTTATATCATTTTCATTCTTGAAACCTATTATGTATGTTGTGTTGTATCGTATTGTTTCATATGGGTACATGTATGTTTTGGTTGATTGCATTACGATATGTGCCAAAATCCTTGTATGCTCTTGTCTCTATTTTCTTTTTGAATTTAAATACATTTGTGAAATATTTTGTTTGTATTGTATTGACTCATAAAGGCACATATCGTTTCATTGTTTTAGCATGTCTAGCCCGATAATGTGCTAATTTTATTGTTCTTCTTTGCCCTTTTATACTCTAGTGTTTTTTGGGATCTGTGAACCTTTGTAAAAAATGATAAAGGGAGTTATGCTAAGAGCACTGTGATGCTCTCGGTCCCCTATGACTTCACTCTCAAATGGTGGATGGGCTCCCAAGCGTCAGGAGACTTATATATTTGGTGGTTATTGAGAAATGGATGTACCATATTTTATTATTATCCCATTTCACCATCTGTATGTTTAATATGATATCCAAAGGTTTGGTTATATATTTCTATATATGAATTGGATAAAGAATGAAATGATGCAATGTCAAATATGATGTTTGAACTTTTTGTTTCGTATTTGTTTTTTTGATATGTTCCAAAATGGTCCATATGCCAATGATACGCTCTGAAACATTTCATACACCATTGATAAGCTCTGAAATGTTTCATTCATTATTGGTATCCTCCGGAACATTTCATGCACTATTGATATGCTCCAATTACTCATTTTTTTATTGTTATGAACCAAATATGTTTGATTGAAATGACATTTGTGATTCTGTATCTCATGAGATTATATCTATGAATTATTATATTTTACCTTGTATTTTGATACCTTATTTGTTTGAAAACTATCCTCTTTTTACTATGAATATGTTAGTCACTTCTGAGCTTTATATGCTCCTCCGGTGCAAAATAAATTTTAGGGATAGCTTGTAAGCTTCCTTCAATGTCAAAATTAGGGTAGTGGAAAGCAAAAGATTTTGGATAGATCTTTATTAGTAGACATGTTTTGGTTGTATAAGTACACTCTGTGTGTATGAAACCGACGAGTAAAATCTAAACATATAGGTTTGTAGAAGTTTAAGGTGTTAGGATCAAGAAGGACACTAAGAGGGGAGGTGAATTAGTGCAGCAGAAAAATTACGTGGGTTTGAAAATCTTTGTACAATAAAAATGGATTTAAAGCCCGAAAACTATTTGTTTGACTCATATAAGTTAGCAAGTGAATGGAGAAGAGGGGATTAGATAGTTTATAATGAAGTAAAAAGTAGAATGTAGTAAAAGAGAATAAATAGAAAGAAAATAACATACTAGAATTTATAGTGGTTGATCGTAGTGACCTACATCCATTTCTAATTCCTCCTCTGTTGGGGTAACGACATCCACTAAAAGTCTTTCTAAAATAGGCAAAGTCCAACCACCTCTTTGCGGTACTTTCTTCTTTTTCTTGGGTTTAGGAGATAGCCATACAACTCACTCTTTTATAAGTATTCCCTCACACACCTCCCTTGGGACTAACTCTAAGCACTAGGAGGAGGAACTCAAAGATTTTGGCAGAGTTTACTTAATCTTTTTTTAAATTATTGCTCCTTTCTTGATGCCCAAGTGATGAGGTATTTATAGGCCCCAAATGGTTTCAAAAGTAGACCAAGAATTCTAAAATTTCGGATCTTCGATTATGGAAGTACCACCCCGGCTTGCATTGAGCGGTACCGCAATAGCGTGACACTAGTCGATACCGCCACCTGATGCAGTACGGTACCGTCACGACATGCCGTTGCTGGGCGTGCCACAGCTAGTCTGGCGATGCCACTGCCTAACAGCCTCGAGGCCGATTTTTGATTTTTCAACTCATAGGTGGTTCCACTGTTGATAGGGTCGAATGACACTAGAGGGTGAATTAGTGCAAGCGTGGTGGTGTGATAAGCTTTCGCGATTTAAACACTTTTTGGCGCGGAAGCCGATGCGATGAAACTAGCGTTTTCATTTAAAACCATTTCGATTGTATTTTAACTTGAAGAGATAAGTAAAAGCGAGAGACAAAGCGGTATAGCATTAAAAAGTGCAAATGGTTTGCAGTAATATAAATGACAACCAGTAAATGCAAACCGGAGAGATCACGCGCCGGAATTTTATAGTGGTTCGATCAAATGACCTACATCCACTTGCGAAGCCCCTCTTCGATGGGGGCTCCCACCTTCCACTAGCAATCTCTTGAAGGAAGGGTAAATACCCCCTCTTACAACTTTTACAAAGCCGGTTTCCTCTCTTCAGATTTTCAGCGAAAGAAGGGAGGTGAACACTAACAAATTGAAAACAAGACTGTAAAGACTCTTCAAGACTTTTCTCTCAATCAGTGCTTCTCTAAAAGTTGTAATCTCATTGAAATTTGAGGGAATTGTTTATGAAACACTCAAGGAATTCAAATTTGGGCTCCAAATTTAAATTCTCTTTTGGGTTCCAAAATGCTGGCGGTGCCACCGCCTGCAGATTCGACTGTGGCGGTGGCTGGTGGTGCCACCGCCCAGCTCTTGAGTACTAAGCGGTGCCACCGCCTAGGCCAATCAACTCACTGGTTGGGCTCCAAACTTGGCCCAAACCAGTCGATTTCGGGCCCAATTGGCCCCTACTTGGGTTATGGATTAACACCTAATCCCTAACCCTAATTAACGATGCTAAACTACAGATTTAAAGATATTTTCAAAGCTATTACAAAGTTAGGTAAGTCAAGACTTCTTCCGGTGAGCTTGAAGCGAACTTCCGACGAGTCTTCCGATAAACTCTGGAAACCATTCTGCGGACTCGGCAAGCTCCTGGAGACTTCCGCGATTTGATCTTGGTGAGTTCTAGCGAGCTTCGCCCGATAGCTCAATCTTTCTGGTGAGCTCGCGAACCAACCGAACAACCAGCGAGCTTTGAAAAACTCTTCGACAGGCTCCTACTCATTCTCGGCTGGTTCCGGCGACATTCCCGATAAACCTTGGGACTTCGTGAACTCTCGAACTTCGCTACAAATCCTTCAAACGGCTCCGACTTTTTGTTTTGACTTTTATGTCTTCATCATTATTGTAGTTAATCCTACACATAGCAAAAAACTCTACTCCGATCCTAGACAATTATTACAGCGTGAATTGGCCGTTACGCGACCGTTATTGGTTGGCGCTTTGTGTCCAGATTCTTTGGCGCACATGTCGTCCTCTCTTGTGGCTTGTTGCCCAATCGATGGTTGACCTCCATAACCCGAAATATCCTTGGCGCAATTCCGCTCTCCTTGGCCTGATGCCCGGCGTCGAAGCCTACTGCCATCAATATCGGCGTGATCTCCTCGATAATGTCAATTCCTCCCGCGTTAAGTGTCTAATCCTGATCGAAATGAACCTGCATCCTCAAAATGCAATTTAAATTACTCAAGCATACATATCCGGTGGTTTCATCATCCAAAATCTGAGATTCAACAATCTCCCCTTTTATGATGGCTTAACCGCTGATGATGAGTTAGCAACTCGATTGTTAAAACAAACTCCCCTATCAGTATGCCATAGTAGTGAAACATGAAGTAAACAGAATTCAAGTCATTTGCAATGTCATCATGAATAACTTGTAACACATCATCATGAACACATATGCAAAACTTGTATCATTAATCATCAACATACTTCTCCCCCTTTGTCATTAAGCAAAAAAGGGAAATTACAACAATCAAAGTGTTTGTTATATGGGTTCAATTCATTTTTTGAAAAATATAATATCAAGAGTTTTATTTATCATCATGTAATCTAGTATTTTTACAACATTTAGTACTTGCAGTTTAGCAGTTTGGGATGTTCTGAGATAACTATTGATTTGAAATATACAAGTTTATAAGCTAGCAAATTCAATTATATGCAAAGGTTTACTACCTTTTCAAAGATAAACAAAAAAATTTTGTATTTTCTTGATGTTCAAGATAGCAGTTTCTTCTCTTTTGTAAGTGCAATTTTTTGCTTTTCCAAATTTTGCAAACTGACAATATTTCTCCCTTTGTCATTTGTCAAGAAGGGAAAGGGCCCTTTACATCAATTATGACAAAAGGGTAAATTATCAATCTGTTTATTTGCATCATTATATTTTCAAATTAAAACATACACTATTTCAAAACCTTATATTTCATTCATACGATATTGAATAAATCAATCAACATTATGGGGATATCATACATGATACTAAAATTTTTAACTTTTTGTCAACATTTTGATCATGATACAAACATTCATCATTTAGAGTATTCATGATACAAAACGACTAAATCAATATTTATAATGCATCATTTTATAGCAACAACCCGTAGTATTTTAAATCATGATTTGCAACATATGTAATACATCATCATAATTAGAAGCACAAGTATTGCATACATCATTGCAGATCATAAATGTTTCATATCATGAAATTGGTATCAATTTATCAAATTATCTACCATGCATGATCAAAACTTCTCCCCATTTGTATTTCATGCATATTTTTGCTTCATCATATTGGGATTATCAAGAGGATTAATTGGGTGATGAGATAAATATTTTGAATACATGGGTATGTATAAAAATCTCATATCATAAGTGTTTCCATGCATTCCTTGCAATCATGAAGAAATATAAAACTAAGAATTGGTGATGAGATATTACTTCATAGATATAATATAAAATTCATATATGTATTATGGTTTATTAGAATTAGTCTTCCTTTTGATAAATAGCAAAAGAATAGTAGGAGAACAAGATCTCAATTCATGCACATCAAATATTCAATCATCAAAATCATGGATTCGTCTGAAAATTCTCCTCTTTAAATGTTCGAGTCATGATGAACATTCTTGGTTTACATAAGTTTCGAAACATAATAATTATCAAGATCATGAATACTAAAGACTATGAAACATTTAAAGATGATCTCCTTTTAAATGAAAAAACCAAGGAATTTGATTCAAAAAATTTAATGTTTCAAATTTCAAGAGAGGTCAAGATGTTGTTTCGATAAGAATTATTCAAATTTAAATCAATCAAAATCATTAACAAAATCTAAGGATTCACAAAGATGATACAAATGGTTCATCAAAATCAATGAATTGAGCAAAATGATTTTCAGGAATGTTTTCCTCTTTCGATTGTTTCCAAACATATAGTTTTTGTTTCATTTGTGCCTAATAAAAGCATGTATCATGTTTAAAACCAAAAGAACAAGATTTATACAACAAAGATCAATAAATTACTTTCATTATGATAAAATCTAATGTCATAAAATCATAAGATTAATCATGCATAATTTCAAAATTTATTAAAGCATGATCAATATACATATAAAACATGGTTTCAAAATTTTTAATATTTTATTCACACAATTTAATCATTATTCATCATTATATGCTTTGCAATGTCATGCATAAAATTATCCAAATCATAGTGTTATAATATTAATATTTCATTACAACTTTATGCAATTATGTATAATGACACTTCAATATTTCCTATAAGCATATCTTTCATTTTATGTCAAATCAAGACATGCATTATTTTTAAAGGTCACTTTTATGTCAAAAAAAAATACATCATTAAAGCATCATCATTAAGCATTACTTCAAATCAAGAGCATGATTTCATTTGTTTTTAAAATGTTTATCATATAGAGCATATAAATAAAAAACTAATGACATAAAGCATATTCATCAATGATGGTTTCATTGAATTATAAAGTATTTTCAATCCAAAATCATTTGTTATTTATTTATAGTCATACAATTTTCTTTTTTTAGGTGAATCTATTTTTTTCATGCTTGGTTTGCATACAAAAGTCATGCCTCATTTTTTGAAAGCAACTTTCATCATGGTATAAATCGATAATTCATAAATGCATTAAAAGATCATTATGGAAATCATCAATAATTAATAAACTATAAATTACCCAAAACTCATCATCATCATGCATGGCCTCAAAAAAAATAAATTTATTAGGCATGATGTATCATATTTCATAAGGTATTTTTTAATCAAAATCATTTTGTTTTATCATAAACATACAATTTTCATGATTATTTTTCAAAATTACTAGAATGATAAGCATGATTTCTAATTTTTTATTTTCATATAATTTTTTAAAAAAATTAATCCTAAACTAAATTAAAAATAACTCATGAAAAGTATTATGTAATTTCAAAATAATTCAAGAGTTGAGTTACTTACTTATAAGTCAAAGTCGTCAAAGCCCAATTCACGTTTTCACCTTTGGAAGTTTTGATTCATCCTTGTTTTGCCTTCCTCTTCTTTTCGTCCATAGTTCAAGTTCATTGTTTATTTTAGATTTTTTTTAATGAACTTATTAAGATTTAGTGTTCGAAGTTCAAGTTCATCGTTGTCCTCATCACTTGGTCGCACGCTCAAGTGGTATTCATTGTTCCTAGAGAGTTCAAATCCTTCTTATTCTTTTGGAAGGTGGTTGTTTGTTCATCGTGTTCATCATGTGCATTTTGCATTTTTTATATGTCATCAATGAAAATAAGTTCTTTTAAGTGGAAAAATATTTAAATCTTTTGTTTCTTGTATTGCAGTTTATTTTAGGATCCCACCTTTTGGAAGGATCTTAAGATCTTGCTATAAAGAGATCAAAATTTGAAAAAGATTTGCAAGAACTCTTAGATTATTGACAACATCCGTAAATGGGGTGTACATTTATGTAATGAACTCTCGCTTGTTTACATTCGAAAAAGCTCAAATCATATAATAAAATGTTAACTTTCGAGTCTTTGACTCTGCCCCTAGTTCTCTTGTCGCGTGATTTCAAGTGTTAAGCAAATATCAAAAGTCGTTTTAGCATGTAGAAATCGATTGAATTCATTTTTTTTTGTCCAAAGCAAAATAGGCATTTATAGCCTTTAGTTTAAAAGAAAAATTCTTCTTCTCAAAATCCGACCATTCGTTCATGGGTTTAGAGGAAGTTGAAAACCGTTTTTCAATAATATTCCATAAATCAAATTCATAGAAATCAAGAAAACTCTCATTCGAGTTTTCCAAAATGTGGGAATCAATCTGTTAAACAACGGTGGGCCGAACAACCCGATAATCCCTCTTAGAAGAAAGCCATGAAGAGCCATTTCTCAGTAATAAAATCCGAAATGAAAATGCGAGGCTCTGATACCATTATTTAGGATCCGGGCGGCATAACCCTAAGGGAATTAGTGCAGCGGTGAAATGCGATAAACTTTTCCGATTTTAAACACTTTTAGAAAGCAAATGCGATAAAAACAGCGTTTCCGTTTTAAAACCGATTCCCGATGCATTTTAACTTGAAGAAGATAAAGTAAAAAACAGGAGATAAGCAGTATAACATTAAAGGGACCAAATGGTTTGTAATATAAATGACAATAAGTAATTACAAACCAAAGATCACGCCCGATTTTGATGTTGGGTCAAGTGACCCATCCACTCGAGAGGCCCCTCTTCATGAGGCTCCCACCTTCCATTGCCAAATCTCTTGAAAGGAAGGGTAAAATACCCTCTTACAACTTTTACAAGCAGTTCACTCTCTTCAGATTTTCAGTAAGAAAGAAGGTGAACACTAGCAGAACAAAAAAACAACACTAGCTAGACTCTTCTAAAGACTTTTCTCTCAATCAATTGCTGCTAAAAGTTGTAATCTCAGCTGGATTTGAGGGTATTTATAGACCTCAAGTTCAAATTTGGGCTCCAAAATTTCTGATTTCTATTTTGGTTTATCTTGGCGGTGCCACAGTGTCGATTTTGACAGCGATAGTGGTGGTGCCACCGGCTCAGGATTACTGCAACCCAATCTAGTGGTGCCGCCTAGGCCCGGATGATTCACTAGTTGGGCTCCAAACTTATTTAAACCAGGTCGAACTTCGGGTTAGTGGCCCTACTTGGTTATAGGATTAACACCTAATCCTAGCCCTGATTAGCGATGCTAACTACAGATTTAAAGATATTTTCCAAGCTATTACAAAGTTACGTGAGTCGGGCTTTACCCAGAAGCCTCAATGACAAGCGGTCTTCGATGGCTTCGGAAACTCGGACTCGACAAGCTCCTGGACTTGAAGGGGATTAGATCTTGGCGAGTTCGGCGACTTCGCCGATGAAACTCCACGATCTTTCTTGGTGAGCTCACGAACTATGAATATGCCTGACTTGGCTCCCTCATTCGACCCAAGGTCCCACACACCTCGACTGGTTGGCACGGCATTCTGACCGGACTTCAGTCAAACTCTTGAACTTCATGACAAAATCCTTTAAAAGCATTTCTCGACACTTTGTTTTGCTTTGTGTCTTCATCATTATCGTGGATTAATCCCACGCACATAAGCCAAAACTCTACTCCGATCTAGACAATTATTCTGGCGAATTGACATTCTATTTGCCGCGTTATTGGTTAGCGCCGTCCGATTCTTCGGGAAATAATCGTCTCTCTTGCGGCTTGTTTATTGTCGGCGGTTGACCTCTGCAACCCGATATCATGGCGCGAATTCCGCTCTCCTTGGCGGGATGCGTCGTCGAAGACCTTCTGCGTTCAATATCGGCGTGATCTCCTCGGCAAGCGTCAATTCCTCTCGTTAACTGTCTAATCCTGATGGTAGACCCATCACTCAAAAAATGCAGTTTAAGTGCCAACATATCATCAAGTGGTTTCATCATCAAAATACAAATTCAACACCCACTTTATTCTGGGTTTGGCTACTCCCACCTTTGGGTCACTAAATGGAGGCCTCCTAATGGGCCCAAATCTATCCAAATTAGGCTTTTGGGATTAGAGATTAACGTAGTAAATAGCCTGAACTCAATGTTTCTCTGGCGGACGTCTTTGCTGAGGAACGAAATAATTACGAAGCATGGAATCCTTTGGACTATGTCATTCATTCATGGCATCCTCATCGGTTCTTGGTGGCATTATCTTCTCTTTTACCTATTGCCCAATCAGCTGGATTGACCTTTATATCGATTTCCTTAGCAAATTTCTCTTCTTGGCCCGAAAATACCCGAACCCAGCGAATTGATAATTGATAAGTCGATGATCCTCTGGCTGGACATCTAATCTTCTGACCTGTTCCACTTTTATTTAACATGATTCTTCTTAGATCAATTTGCCTCTTATCCAAAAAAGCTAGTCTATGCTACTCAAATGCAAAATTAGATCATAAACTCATCAATTGATTTCATCAAAAAATTAAATTCAATATAATGGACCTCTCATGTTTAGGATGCGGGAATGTTAAGTTTTAATTTATTAATGATATGAATTTGTAGTAAACATTGGTTTTGTGATTGTATAGATTAACACTTGTGGATTTATGTTGTGATTATTATTTTGGTGAGTTGGCCCAGTTTTAAAATAACTCAGCATTATATTGTATAAATTATAAACTGCATAAATTTTAAATAATTTAAATATTTGAAATAATTTTATCCTCAAATGTTGGTTTGGATCCTAGATTGATTTGTGATGAAATTTTAACATTATCGATTTGCCGGGGCATGATAGAGGTGGTATGGAGAGCATGGTTTGAGGATGCGAAATATTTGATATGTTTGATGTGCAAAAATATATCTTGAAGTTTTATAACTTTTATGTAAAAATGATTAATGAAAAAAAAAATCTCTTTCAATATTTTTAGGAAGCAGGATGATGAGGTCATTGGGTTTCTCCTATTGCATCTACTACTAACTAGTTAAGTGGGATTATCGCGAACTCTTGAAACTATGACTCATGTGATGCAAATAAGTCAACAAGAAAAAATGGTAGCGAAGGGACATTTTGGATCTTCAAAACTTCATTGCTTTTGATTAATTAAATTGGGATAAGCAGTTGATAAATGGATATCAAAATTAAGTGGCAGCGAAGCGTATGGAACCTAATGCATTGGTGGCAAGAATAGTGGCAAAATAATGGATGATGTTAATGGTAAAGATATTTGATGTACCAAAATTGTTTAATAATAAAAATTCTAGAGATCCAAGGACAAGTTTACCAACCAAAAAATATAATTGAAAATATAAAAGTGATAATAAGAGTTAAGATATCTAGATTTGAAAAGGAAAAAAAGAACAATCCTATGTAAGATGTGAGTTAAATAAATGAAATAAGTTTATGTTTAAAATTTACCTTGTAAAATTATAAAATAAAGAACTGCCTTTTGATGAATATGATTCTAAAGCTTCTGAATTAAAAGTATTATTTGTTTATGAGAGAATGCAAAATTTGTTTCACCATAGGTCCATCTAATTTGATTATAATATTTTGTTTATCACTTATTATTCAAAAATAGCAGTGCTATATATAAATACAATTATTGAAGGGATTTATTTTAACAAACTTGATATGGTAATCTTATTTAATTTCTATAGGAAAACATGAATTTCTTTGCGTTTGGTTCTCTAGATATTCCAGGTTTTGATATTATACTTGATATGGATTGACATTCTTTCTATCATGCCACGATTATGCATTTGTCATGAAATAGATCACTTTTTACATACTAGATCGTCTTTTATTTGAAGTATTGGATATGATTTTTTCCTTTATCCGAGGGATGACTTTTCCCCAGTGCCTCCAAGCGAGAGAGAGGTAGATCGGTTTTAATTTGGTCCTTGAATAAGATAATATAGCCATCTCTACATAAAACATCGTTTTCGTTTGAAATTGAAAAGAAATTGAAAAAGACTATTAAGATAAAGAGGTTTTAGCCTAATATTTCATCATGAAGTGCTCTGGTGTTTAGAAAGAATGAATGGATAGAACATTGGGACTTTACATTGTTGTGAATAATTGAATCAAAGTGACAATCAAACACATGTATCCTCTATCCAGTGATGACTTTTTGATCAATTACAAGGTGCATAAGTGTTTTCAAATTGTCCGGAGGTGGGTTACCATCTATTGATGATCAAGAGGAGGATATTTCAGTCACTCTTGGGATGATTGTATATAATTATTATTCTATTGATGAAACTATTTAGGAGCTAGAGGAGGAAAGCGAATAAAAGCGTATCCTCATCTTTTCATTGATTATGTAATTTAAAAGCTAAATTTTCTTTATAATATTCATCACTAAATTTACCCCTATTTATAAATCAAAGGATCATATTAAATAAAAAATTAATGATTAAATAGTTGGTGTAAAAAAAACTTTAGAAAATTATAATTTTATCCCCCGCCTCTCTGTTTCCTTGTACACATCTATTTCATGCATGAGAAACAGAGGAGGAGGAGTGTGGGATACCGAGAGGAGAAGGAAGAAGAAAAGAAGAAAAGGAAGAAGAAGAAGAAGGAGGAAAAGGAAAGCGAAGAAAAGAAGAAAGAAGAGAAGGAAGAGGAAGGAGGGAGGAGAGCAATTGGCAACAGTTAGGGCTCACATCTATTGAAACAGAAACAGTGGACACTAAGAGGAGTAGATATAACATCCCATTTTTTTAAAATTTAGTAAAATACTTATTTGCACATGTAAGGATTATTTAATAATTATTTTATATATTAAAAATATTTTATTAAAAATTTATGGCTAGGGACCTAGAGTAAAATAATAGAGAAGTTTGATATGATTTGTGAAATATTCTAATTTAAGTTAAGAAAAAAAAATAGTGGACATATGTCACTAACTAACCTAATGGTGCACCTATGTTTTATTCTATGGATGACACCTAAAGCCTTCATGTGCTTGCCGCCTTGCAACCCTTATGTTAGCCTAAAATCTATTAATATTGGGGGAGCCAAAATAAAAAATGAAAACTTTCCAGCTGAAGCTAGCATTGGAAAAAAGAAGAAGAAGAAGAAGAAAGAAATGCTTTGCTTTGGCTTGAGGTTTTGTATCAATTCCACACTTTTTTGGGACTCAAATTGTGTTTTAAAACAGTGTTCTAGCCCATCTCACCAAAATCCTAATATTTATTTTCATTTTAGTTTACATATTTGAAAAGATTTCGGTTTAGCACCAAACTTTTCTTTCGTTTTGTTACAAAGCTATGAATCTGTAATTTTTCGATAATCTGACCTCTATGCATTTGTTTCCAAGATCTAACTTTAGTATTCAAGCTCTGATTTGGAAAAAGCCTAATTCATTTGAAATTACAGCCTCAATGACCTTTTATTTTGATACCTATATTGAATGATTTGGAGTTTAAATGCTAACTCAAACTTCTATTTCAATTAAAACTATAGATTATACAAAATAGGACTGTAATTTCTAACACTTTTACTTGTTAAACTGCTTATAACATTCTGCTACAGAACTTAGATTCATAAAAGTATTATTTATTAGGAAATTAGAGTCAAAACTATTTATGTACTAGATTTGAAATTTTTGGAATATAAGTAAACTAAAACATATGTTTGCTTCAGCCTTATGGATTCAGTAAAAACAGAGCTAATATTTTCAGACCTTTCATTGCAAATTGACATTTGTAACTCCTATGCAATTTCAATTAATGCAAAGCTTGATTTCCTAAACTAGACTATAACACATCTTTTCGAATGACACCTATTTTGTATTTAGCCTGTTGGTTATTCAAATAATTCATGAATGTGTCTCTCAAATTCTATCAAAAAATCAGAAATTCGTCCTATTCTTGTTTGTTTTTTGAAGTGATTTAGCTAAAATCCTTGCTAGTTCAGCTTTAAGGAAACTTCAAGTACACAGCATACTCTTGTTCATGTATTTGAATTGAATCTGTTATGTAAACTTCATGTTATATAATTGAATATTTCATCACATTCCGAATATCCCATGTGTTTCCGATATGTCCCAATTGTTCTGTACCCTTTTGTACTCGGGTGTTTGTGGGGATTATTTGGACCTTTGCTAGAAATAGTAAAGGGATTATCTGGAACCTTTGTCCAAAATGGTAAAAGTAAGGTATGTGCTTAGGAGCCCACAATACTCTAGATTATGTTTATTGGTCATTAAATGGATGGACCATGTTATGTTTAGGATCACATGTTTCTATCACTTGATATGATATCAAAGCTTTTTTGACTTATGTGCTTCTTTATGTGCTTTGGATAAGAATGAAATGTATTGCAATGTATTTTGTTCTTTAATATGCTCAAATACTTCACATACCATTGATATGTTCCAAAACATTTTATCAGGCCATTGATATATTTTAAAATATTTCATCCATCATTAATATGCTTTAAAATGCTTCATATGCCTTTGATTGTTAGAAATGTTAATAATGTCAATATGTTTTAAATGTTTCATTTGTTATTGATATACTCAGAAACACATTCATACATCAACAGTAATGCAGGAATTGCTTCATATGCCATTGATATGTTAAAACATTTCATCTGCCATTAATATGTTCAAAATATTTCATTTTGTGATTGTTATGTCTCTAGAAACATTTTGATGCATCCTTGATATTCAGAAATGCTATATATATACGTTATTATGCTCAAGAGTACTTCATATGCCATTAGTATATTCAGAAGCATTTCATCTGCTATAATATGTTTCAAAATGTTTCATGGAGATCAATGGTTGCTCAATTTGCCCTTACTCTATTATTTATGAACAAAAACATGCTTGAATGAAGTGACATTGCAACTTTGCATTAGTTATTTGGCTATCTTTTGAACTCTTATATCTGCCTTGTATTTTAAAACCTAATTTCTTCGAAATTGTCCTCTATACCATAGATATATTAATCACTGCTGACTTTTATATGTCACTCTGTTTGCTATATAATTTTTTTTTCAAGATGGCTTGTTGCTCACTTAAATGTGTAAATTGGTTTTGGAGTAGTAGAAGGTTTGGGGCAAACCTTTCGTACCGGATGAGTTGATGTTGTTATAAGTTCCTTTATGCTAGTGAAATATCAATGACAACTCTAGATTGATGTATCTTGTAAATATTTGAAAAAGTACCTCTCATATCGGGTTTTGGAAAAAGTTAAGTTTAAATTGTAGTGATATAAACATGTGGTACTTATTTGGGTTTGTGATTGTATAGATTCCCATGATGATAGTATGATTTATGATGTGGTTGTCGTTGAGTTAGGGTTTTTCGATTTTTGTGAATCATTAATTGATATGATGTATAGTTATAAACTACATAGGTTTTGTGAATTATGGTTATGAAATTGAGATTCTGAGTTGAATGTTTTTTTAATTATCCTCTGTTTAGATCTGGAATGTGTGTTGATCTATAATAAATTCGGGTGTGTAAGAGATGGTATCGAGCATGGTTTAGGATCACTGAGATATTTGAATTATTTGATATACAAAATATATTGAGGTCTAGGAAACTATTGTGATCAGTGAAAAAATTCTTTGATGTCCTTGCCGGAATCTAGGATGATGAGAGGACTTAGTCCTCAAACTAAATCTATTGGTGATTACAATTATGGGGATGGAAAGGTTGATTGGAAACTATTAGAAATTAATTGTACGGAGAAAGTGTAGTGAGGCCTAATTCATTGGTGGTGGAATAGTAACTTAGATAATGGTTATTGAATAAAGAAGATGTTTGATCTCTGAAATTGTTCTAAGATCAAAAGATTTCTTTAGCACCTTAGAAGCCCAAATAGAAACACGGGTGAAATGATCGAAAGTGATAACAAGAGGATCAAGACATATGGATTTTAAAATGGAGATCACTCTGAGAAGACTCAATGATGTTGATGGCTACTCAATCTAGGTACCAAATTTGATATTATCTTTAAAGACTTTCGAAAGAGGTATGATAGAAATTTACAGGATTAAAATTTTTAGGAGGGAGAGTGTAACATCCCTATTTTTAAAAATTTGGTAAAATGCTTATTTGTAAATAAATTATTAATAATATTTTTTATATTAAATGTTTATGGAAAGGACCCCAAAATAAATATTAGAAGTTTGATATTATTTATGAAGATTTAGATTTAAGTTAAAAGAAAAAAATAGTGGACATGTATGTCCTGGCTAACCTAATGGTACCACCTATGTTTATTCTATGGATGACACCTAAGCCCTTTCATATACTTGCCACATGCAGCCTTATATTAGCTAAATCAATAATGTATTGGAGGAGAAACAAAAGAATGAAAACTTAAGAGTTGCAGCCAATGTTGGTTTGAGAAGAAAAGAAAGAAAAAGCTTTGTATGTGCTTCTTTATATGGTTGGATAAGAATGAAATATTGTGCAACGTCAAATGCAATGTTTGAGCTTTTATTTCATATTTGTTCTTTGATATGTGCTCTGGAATTGCTCCTCATACCATTAATATGTTACGAAGCATTTCATCCGTCATTATTATATGAAATATTTTGTCGCCATTGATATGCTCAGAAATGCTTCATATACCATTGATATGTTATTTGAAGCATTTCATCTACAAATAATAAGTTCAAAAATGTTTCATTTGTTATCGATATATCTGAAAAATTTTATACGTCCTTGATATACTCTGAAATCTTATTACCATATATATGATAAGAGGCATAGGTTTTATGGTTGGGGATTATAGAGATGGTAGACTTGAATATTTTCTTGACTTATTCTCAAACTCAAGTATTATTTAAATCCTGGAAATGTATTGTTGATCTATAATAGAGATTAGAGTGTCAGTGAATTAGTGTAGTGAGTAAAAATCAACAATAAAATCTTCTTACTATAAAAATCAATCTAAAAAATGTATACTTGGACATGTATGGAGTGTAGCATGAGTTAAAAGCATAGTAAGGAGGGGAGGGGGTTGCTATAAAGGGAGTAAATTGCTCAAAGTAAATGCAAACCAAGGTTTGTAGTTTTTTTGGGTCATCATCTGTAAACCCTGCATCCCTCTCGTTTTCTCCTCCGTGAGGCCTGGCATCACTATGGTCTTCCTTCAATAGGCAAAGACAAGCCACCTTTTCAGCTCTTTCTCCTTTAGGGTTTAGGGAGATAGCTCTCACATCCCCCTCTCCTCTCAAACTATTCTAACACTTAGAAGAGAGGAGTTCACACAGATGCAACAGCGTTTTCTTTCTTTTCACTCTCAATTCTTGTGTCTGTAAACGGTTATGAAGGTGTATTTTTCCTAGTTATGAAGCGTTACCACAACTTGTGCTGGGCAATACCACAGCGGTATTAGTCTAACATTGACATTATCTTGCGGTGATACCATTGCCTAGAGCTCCCTAGGAGATCAAGTCCCAGGCGGTGCCGCCCCCAATTTCATGATTCCATCATCAAGCAGGGTCGGCATCGATTTGGGCCTTAATCGGCCTAAACTAACCTAGCTTCGGGCCCAATTGGCCCTAATGGAGTTGATGGATTGCCTCCCAAATCACCTCTAATTACATGCTAATAATGATTCTTAAGACATATTCTAAACAAAATCAAATCCAATTAGTCTTGGTTTCTTCTAGCTTGAGCTTAGATGATCTTTACTTGAACATCAGATGATCTCAGAAATGTTCGGCCGAACTCCTAGCAATCTCTGGACTTTCCGGCGATCTTCTTGGCTGAGGATTCAGATGAGCTTCTTTTTAGCTCTCTAGACTTCTCGATCAGTGCGCGATAAAACTTCCAATGAGCGTCGGACTTAAAACGACTCTCGAACTCCAACAAAATCTGTTCTTGACTCTAGGACTTGTTTTGCTTTATGCCTTGCTATCATAGTTAATCTTGCGCACATATAGTCTAATATCAAGGTTGAGTAACTCATACAGGACATCATTGGTGTCTTAAGTCTAAGGACTAGGTACACTACTCAGATGATGAAATCATTGGCCGACAATGAGATCATCAACCATCTAGCATTCAGTGACCATATCAATCGGTAAAACTCATTCTCCGATGCCTTTGTAGGCCTAGTCCCCCACAGCGGCTATTAGACTAATTGCTTTAACATATGGATGGGTATATAGCATGAGTCTTCCAACACATATCAACCTCAGGGCGTACACAATTTTCCGCTGTGAGAACAATTCTCAAATTCTGAGGCCAATCATTATAATTTGGACGATGGTAGGTTGACATCAATTATCTACGTAAAGGATTTGAAAGTGACATTTAGAAAATAAAAGATGCAGTAGGAAATAGAATAATATGGAGATTTTGCAAAATAAACTATGAATATGGACTTTTATCTTAATATGCTCCACTATTTTACTAGCGAGTCCGCAGCACCCTGACCCCGCGACAAGGAAGTCTCCTCAAACCTAGTGGGATCGAGGATCCAATCGGCGTCTTGAGTGTAACCTCGGGGACTCGACCAATCACACCTAAGCCTAAAGTAGGCAACTCTTGTCCGATCACAACTCCTTGTGATTCCCGTCCTATTAGACCTCGAGAATCACCATGGGTTCGAGGGTTCGGCCAACCATGATGCTCAGTTAGTCAACGCCCGTTACAAATGAATACGATTTGATGATATATCTCGAGGGATTCGACCAGAAATACCATGCCCCTCAGGTCACGGTGACATCTCTATTACTTAGTCATAGGTGCCCAGCAAGCCAATCCCGTGAGTGATGGCACGTGTGACTTGTACTGAATCTTTTTTTGCTTATTATATTTTTGGTATATCACTTTATAACTATTGCGTAAATGCATATATATATTGTGATGTCCTTGGATTTATGCAATGGGAATGGGATATGATGAGATCCCGATAATGAGATCATTCACCTTTAAACATATCCTAAATGTCCAGGTCATAGGATTTTCGAGAGGACATGATGATAACCGGATAAGCTGGTGTCTTTATATACGATCCATATGATGAATCGCGGCTAGTCTCTTCGCTGCTCGTGTAGGGACACTAGGGATACAGTACAGATGCTCGTGGAGAATGAGTTCGATTCATGGAAGTCGCTTACGGAATGCTGGATGGTTGATGATGCCTTATTGTCGGGCAACGATTCCGTGAGTCTAAATGAGTAATATCTGGTCCGCCGGGCGCGAGACACCAAGGATGTCTAATAAAGTGCTCACTCTTTGATACCCGGAGACTTATAGGTTTAGCTGTCCCAGATCTAGTACAGGCTGGTCATTAGGTATTGATCGACCTTCGAGGGCTATTGATGTCGATAGAGGATCATCCACTCGGCGCTCTGGAGGAATGTCCCATGTGTTCTTGCTCAGGACAATCGGCGAGGGTAATTCCGGGTTGAGAGAGAAAGAGTTCTCGGGAGAATCCGATTAAGTGAAGACTAAGAAGAAACCGTATGGGTTCCAGCACCATGCTCGATATACGGTCCTGCGGGATAATGGATTGATGAGGGACTATATGTACATAGTAGCGGAGGGCCAGGCGGGTCCGTAGGGATTGAATTCCTTGTATAGATCTGGGGACTACGGGCGTGCAGGGCCTATACGTCCGTCAAGTAATTGAGTCAGTGGTGAATTATTACAGAGATAATAATTCACTGAGTTAGAAGGAGTTTTGCGGGTATGACTCACGGCCAGCTCGATATTGGGCCCTGAGAGGGTCACACATATGGTAGAGCATTGGATGAGTAGAGTTCGGATATGAGATATCAATGGCCAGGCCTGTCTTATTGGATGCAGATCAATACCCACTGGGAGGATGGACCCATTAAGGGTTTGACATGGGATCTGAATAAATAGGGAGGATTCCAGCCCCCCATAGGCTGGGAGTCTTTGCTTGCCTTTCCTATTCTCCTCTCCTCTCCACCTCCCGAGTAGGCAGGAGTTTTGAGGAGGGTCACACAACCCCCTGTTGTGTGGATCACCATTAGAAAGGAGGGCGCGGACCTCCTTCACCCCTCTCCTAAGGATCACAAAGGAAAGGGGATATAACGATCTCCCAGGTAACACGAAATCTCTACAATGCAGTTTTGTGTTTTATGATTTTCATGCCAATCTGCATAATTTGTGAACATCTTTTTAAAATGGATTTTTTGTTTTCTTGTTCTTCCACCTGTGATATGATGTGCTTCCCCCATGTTTCCCCAAAGCGATTAATGCTCAAAGCCAAAGTTGTTGATGTGAATGATTGGTTTTGAACTGCGTGTGTTGTGTTTAGGAAGAATATTGATGTCAATCGTTGATTTAAAGCGAGGAAGGGTGCAGCAAACAGTTGTTGCCTCGTCTGCATGCACGCGGCCGCGGCGGCAGCGCTGACGGGGCACCACAGCGGTATCGCCAGCGTACTGGCGACGACGGTCTACTTGCAGAAGCTTACTCTTAGAAGCGGGGGCCACAAGCAAAGCCAGACTAGCGGGGCAGTGTATAGCGCAAGGCGGCCTACGCCGATGACTCTCCGGTGAAACCCACAGGCGGCCGCTGGGACAGCACGGCTGCGTGAGGGTAATGGCGCCCATGGCTGTAACTGCGAGCAGCACGCCTCTGCAGGCGTTGCCAGCGGCAATTGCCAGCAGTGGCGAAGGCATATACGAAGCCCACGGTGGCGGCGTCAGCAGCGAAGGGAATGGGCATTAGGGTTTTCTGGGAAAAAGATAATTTTGCTGACCCTCGGAATTTGAAAATTCCAGTTTTGTCTTTTATCAAAATTACGAAAATACCTAGAAGGTGAAAAATTCCCTTATGTGTCGATTTCAAAAAATTAATAATTAATTAAAAGGTTTAGTTGATTATTATTTTTATTATTATCTAGTAGTCCCCATGATGATGATTATTTATACATTTGATGTATGATTTGTGAATGACGGATGATCATGGGCCGTGTGATGTATTACGGTGATTATTATTATTGCGTGAAACCTCCGTTTATATTCGTTTATTGTAGACCTGCGTGCCTATGATTAAATGTCGCAAAGGACGCGGTGGGGCGTGGATCGCGATAGCGGGACCCAGGAAGGCGGACGATGCGTGATCATGGAGATACATCAAGATGTGCGTGGAAACCGGCGAGGAATGAGATGGGCGATCACAGGCATGGAGATGCACCGTTGCACACATAATCTTGATAATGAGTGATTAGGCCTTGGCTGGGCCTACAATCATACCAAGTTTGTGGTCCATGATCATCGATGTGATTGCTTATACACATACTAGATATGTATATATTTGCATGCGATGTAGATATATATTAAATATGTATATATTGTGACATGTCATATTAGAGACCAAATTATAGAAACATCTCGATAATATTAAAAGTCGGTAAACGTGGAGGCAATTAGATTGACCCACGTGGCCTTCCATCGTTAGTGAGTAGAGAACCGATTCCGGTGTAGGTTGAGTTGTCGAGAGTCCTCGACTCTACCTATATCGCGATTCGTTATCTTGCTTACGACATAGAGATGTCACCGGTGACGAGGACATGTTCATATGCTTTTCGAGTCCCTCGAGGGTATATCATCAAATCAGACTCATCTTGTAACGAAGGTGTTGACTTAACTGAGCATCATGGTTGGTCGAGTCCCTCGAGGCCATGGTGATTCGGAGGCCGGAACAGGACGGGAATCACAAGGAGTTGTGATCGGCAAGAGTTGCCTACTTTTTTGGCTTAGTGGTGATTGGTCGAGTCCCTCGAGGTTACTCTCAAGACGCTGATTGGAATCTTGATCCCCACTAGAAGCTCTGGAGTCTTCGTTTCACGTGCTGAGGGTGTCGCGTGACTCGTTAGTAAAAAAATAGTGGGAGCATATTAAGATAGAAGTCCATATCTTGATAGTTTTATTTCTTGCAAAATCTGCATGTTATTCATTTCTTTATCTTTTTTTCCAAGAAAATGTCGCTTTCAAATCTTTACGTGGCATACTTGATGTCCAGCCTTTACTGGTCCAAATTATATGGATTGGTTTAAAATCTTTGAGAATTGTTCTCATAGAAGGGAGAAAATATCGGGCGTCCTGATACAGTGATGCCTCACAGCCAGAGAAGGGCAAGGGAGGATTTGACAAGCTGCTTACGTGAAGTACAATGATAAAATGGCTCCACTCTTTCCGATTTGCTATATGTTGGGTTTTATGACTTTAGAGTTCTAGAGACAACATGAAAAAAGATGGATGCGGATCCATTCTCTACATGTCCAAAAAATTGTTTGAAGGACCAGGAAGGACCAAACGATATGAGATATCCAAAACCTTTTCCGCGCTAGGATGAAAAGGGACACCAGTTCAGAACCATGTCTAAAGATGATTGAGTGGATAGAGAAACTCACAGGTCTAGGAATGGTTCCTAGAGGATGTAACTTGTGTGTGGACATTATTAGCCTTCAGTCCCTACTAGATTCCTTTTCCCCAGTTCATAATGAATTTTAATATGAACAAGCTTGAGGTGACTCTCCCAGAGCTCCTCAATATGTTAGGGGAGGCAAAGAGTACTATTAAGAAAAAAAAAGCCAGTTCTCACACTAGTGAGACAATAAAGAAAAGGAAAGCAGAAGGTCCTTTAAGAAGGGAAAGGACAAGGGTAAACAAGTAAAGCAAAAGGTTGCTAAAAAAGACCTAACAGAGGACAAAGGCCCAACGCTTCCACTGTGTAAATATGGGAATTGGACTGGGCACACAAAAGAGTACCTTGCACAAAGGGCAAAACAAAACTTATGGAAACTTAGTACATTCATGATCGGTCTCCATTTACTGGACTCTTATGATAACACATGGGTATTGGATCTTGGTGGTGCTTATCATATATACAATTGTGTTCCGATTACGTGAAACCTAGAGAGACTATAGAGACAAGATGGACCTCAAGATGGGTAATGGAGCAAAAGTTCAACATTATTAGCTGTTGGGCGAGGTAAGCCCTACATCTACCTAAATTATTTTTATTGCATTAGATGCATGTTATTTTGTTCCTTCTATTATCAAAAGCATTATCTCCATTTCATAGTTAACATTAGTGGATATAAATTTGTTTTTGAGAACAATGGATTACCTCGATATTAGATGATAAGATCATCGAAAAGGAACATTGCATAATGGTTTATTTATGTGCCAGACACCACTTCCACATATCATGAATGTAAATGTGTCCAAAAGGAAACGGATAAATTAAGCAATTGCGTATAAATGGCATGTGGGCTGAAGTCACATCCATGAAAAGGATTAAAGTTTCTTTAAATGATGGATATCGATCCGTTAGGCTATATTGATAATATAGACATGAGACCTAATTCGTGGACCAATCTCCAAATCTCATTTTGAAGCTGGAGAGAATTGGAAGTTATTGGAACTCATACATAGTGATGTCATGGACCCATGTCAACTCATGCCATTGGAGTTACTCCTGCGCTTCATTTACATTCTTGATGATTTCTGAGGTATGGATATGTGCCCAACTTAATGATACAGAGTGGAAAGCTGAGAGAAATGGGAAATATAAAGAATGAGGTGGAGGCAGTTGGAAAAGTATCAAAACTCTTGATCGGATGGGAGGTGAATACTTAAGTCTGAGTTTACAGTTCCTGAAGGACCATGGGATATTATCCCAAATGGACACCTCCTTACACCTCAGCTGGTGATTGTGCCTGAAAGGAGAAATCGTACATTATTAGATATGGTACGGTCCATGATGGAGAGTTTAGCTAACCTGCAATCTCATTCTGGGGATATGCCTAGAAAAACCTTACCTTGACGAGTTCCAACTAAGTGGTGGTATCTACACCATATGAGATATGGAAAGGAAAAGCCTGATCTTAAGGTTGTTAAGATCTATGGGGCTGCCCATGTTAAAACACAACCCGATAAGTTAGAATCAAGGACAAAGCGATGCAAATTTGTGGGATACCCCAAAGAAACTTGTGGGTATTATTTCTATCATCTCGAGGACCAAAAGGTCTTTTGTAGCTAAAGAAGCAGTGTTCCTTGAGAAGGAACTACATTCTTGGCAGGAAGCAGTGGGGAGAATGATAGAATTGGCGAGGTTGGAGAGACCAAGCTCAACACCTCTCTGACGGAATCTGTTCGGTACCTAATACAAGTATCAACTTGCAGTGCGATAGAGTATCCCATCCTCGAGAGATATGTGGGACATTGGGAGGCAGAGGATCAGGGATGTTGATCCTCAGACCTCAGGGGAGGCTATTATAGTATAGACTCCGGGAAGTGGAAAAGTCATGAATTAGAGATGGATTCTATGTCTTAAATAAGGTTTGGAACCTGGTTGATGTGCGAAGGTATTGTACCCATGGGTTTGCAAGTGGATCTTTAAGAAAAGATGGGAGTAGATGGAAAGATAGGGAACCTATAAAAGCAAGGGCTAGTGGTTAAGGAGTATGCGTCAAAGGAAAGGTGTTGACTTCTGATGAAACTTTCTTACGTGTAATATGGAAAAATCCATCAAATTCTATTGGCTGTTGCTGCACTATGATTATGAGATCGGTAGATGGATGCAACTTAAGTATTCCTGTGGGGAACCTTGAGGAGGGGAGGTGTATATGATGCAACATGAGGGATTGGAGTGTCCAAGACTTGAGATAAGGTGTAAGTTTGCTTAGATCCATTTTGGACTAAAACAGCTTTCAAAGTTGGAACATAAGATTTAATGAAACTAATTAGATCTTATGAGCTTTTAAAAGAAGATGAGCCTTGTGCTCTGAAAAGGAGGTAAGTGGGGCTATCACTTTTTTGGTGTTATATGGATGGATGATCCCTCATCGTTGAGAATGACATAAGATACTATCCATGAAGTACAAAAGCTTGATTTATCTAGACACTTCCTCCCATGAAGGACAGAAACATCTTATATCTTGGGGATTAGAATCCATAGAGGGGCTGATCAGGATGCTTAGCTTGTCCAGATCCAGTACATAGAAACTATTTGTCAAAAAGGTTTGGCATGGGATATGCTTTTTCCACAATATGTCCCAAAGACTCCGAGGAAAAGCGAACATGGATATGATACCTTATGCCCTCAGCAATAAGATTATCATGTATGCCATGCTATGAACTAAACTGATATATGCTCTGGAGTGTCACGAGCAGGTATCAAGTGGTCCAAGCTTGGAGCACTGGAAAGCAGTAGAGTGTATCCTTAAGTATGAGACGGACTAAGGATCTTTTCTAGTATATGGAGGTAATAGCCTTAAGGTTGAAAGTACACTGACTCTTCCAGTCTGATGTCGATGATAGCAAGTCGAATTCCAGGAGTATGTGTACAACGAATGGAGAGAGCAGTGTGCTGGAAAGTTCAACGAATACCACAACTGACTCAACCACAGAGGC
>UBIG03000085.1:0-64649 GCA_900464855.2 Musa schizocarpa
AGCGAGGGCGAGATGGAGCGATCCTGAGGCATGGAGATACTGCCGTTACACCGCGTAGATCTTGATGTGGTGATTGAGCCCTGGCTGAACTTCAATAAATGAGTTGTGAGTCGTGATCATCGATGTGATTGCCCATTACTAGATATGTATATATATTTGCATCGATGTAGATATATATTAAATAATAATAACATGTGTGACGTATCATATTAGAGACGAAATTATATAAACATCTCGATAATATTAAGAATTCACGATGGCATGAGGCAATTAGATTGACCCGTGGCCTTGCATCGTTATGGTAGGTAGATTCGGTGTAGGTTACGAGTTGGTCGGAGTCCCTCGAAGACTCACCTATATCGCGTTAGCTATCTTGCCAACATAGAATGTCATAGGTGACACGAGGGGACATGGTATGCTTGGTAAAGGGTCCCTACCGGTATATCATCATCAAATTAGACTCATCTTGTAGC
This sequence comes from Musa schizocarpa, assembly GCA_900464855.2. NCBI lineage: Eukaryota > Viridiplantae > Streptophyta > Magnoliopsida > Zingiberales > Musaceae > Musa > Musa schizocarpa. The sequence continues at coordinate 474 of UBIG03000085.1, forward strand.
GAAAGGTGTTGACTTAACCCGGCATCATGGTTGGTCAAGTCCCTCGAAGAGAGTGATGACCAGGGCCAGCGGGGCAGGGAATCACAAGGAGTTGTGATCGGCAAGGTTGCCTGCCCAAAAGCTTAGTGTGATTGGTGGAGTCCCTCGAGTTACTCTAAAGGCGCTGATTGAATCGATCCCCACTAGAAGTCTCTTTGGAAACTTCCGTTTCGTCTTTGAGGGTGGCACATTGACTTCGTTAGTAAAATAGTGGGGCGTATTAAGATAGAGATCCATATCTTGATAGTTTATTTCTTCAAAATCTACATGTTATTCATTTCTACTACATCTTTATTTCAGAGAAAATGTGGCTTTTAATCCATTGGCATACTTGTGTCGCCGGCGCCCGAGGTCCAAATTATCTGGTTTGGCTCCGTAACTTGAAGTATTCTCCTGGCCGGAGAAAATCGTGTACGTCCTTGATCTGATGATACCTAAGAAGAGAAGGCGGCGAGGATGAATGCTTCATTACGTGAAATTACATTGATGACTTTCCTTCTTGCTCAGTACTATATGTTGGGCTCTATGACTCGGGGTTACAGAGACAACATGAAAAGATGGATGCGAGATCCATTCTCCCTACATGTCGAAAAAATTGTTTGAGAAAGGGGAAGGACTTCAGCGATATGAGATATCGAGAGCCTTTTCATTCTAGGATGACTAAAGGGGACAGGTTTGAGAACCATGTCCTAAAGATGATTAGTGGATAGAAAACTCTGGTCAAGGAATGGTCTGAAGAGGATAACTTGTGTGTTGGGACATTGATATCCCTACCCGAATTCCTTTTCACGGTTCGTAATGAATTTTTAATATGAACAAGCTTGGGGGTGACTCTCCAGGCTCCTGATATGTTGAGGGAGGCAGCAGTACTATTAAGAAAAAAGCCAGTTCTCTACAGCGGTGAGACGAGAGAAAGGAAAAGCGAGAAAGGTCCCTTAAGAAAAGGGGAAAAGGGCAAGGGCAAACAAAAGGTAAAAGCAAGGTTGCTAAGAAAAGACCCGACAATGACAAAGGCCGGTGTTTCCTGTGGTAAAGATGGGCATTGGAAGGAAAGCGCAAAGAAGTACCTACGAGAAAAGGGCAGAAACAAAAGCTTGATGAAGCTTGAGGTGCATTCATGATGGAGTCTCCATTTGTCAGGACTCTTATGATAACACATGGGTATTGGATCTGGGTAGTGCTTATCATATATGCATTGGTTGTAGGTTACGGCAGACCTGGGAGCCTAGAGGGCGAATGGAATGGACCTCAAGATGGGTAATGGAGCAAAAAGTTTGTATTAAGTTTTGTTGGCGGTAAGCCCTACATCTCACTAGTGGAGCTTTTATTGCATTAGATGCATGTTATTTTTGTTCCTTCTATTATCAAAAAACATTATCTCCATTTCATGTTTAACAGTTAGTGGATATAAATTTGTTTTTTGAAACAATGGTTGTTAGATATTATTAGATGATAAGATCATCACGAAAAGAACATTGCATAATGGTTTATTTATGTTAGACACCACTCACATATCATGAATGTAAATGTGTCCAAAAGGAACGAGATAAGTTGAGCGGTGCATACACCTGTGGCATTGTAGGCTAGGTCACATCCATGAAAGAAGGATTCAAAATTGCTAAATGATGGATATCTAAGATCCATTCGACTATGTGTAACCGTATACAACTTGTGAGCCTTTAAATTCGTGGAGCCGACCAAATCTCCATTTTAGTACTTTGGAGAGAGAGCCAATGAGTTGTTGGAACTCATACAAAGTGATAATATTGGACCCATGTCAACTCATGCCATTGGAGGTTACTCCTACTTTTATTTACAATGATTTCTTTCCGGTATGGATATGTGTACTTAATAAGTACAAGTCGAGGGGCCTTTGAGAAATTTGAGAGTAAGAATGAAAGTGGAGAACGGGCGGAAAAATATCAAAACTCTTCGTCCGGTCGAGGAGGTGAATACATAAGTCTGAGTGATTTACTCAATTCCTCGAGACCATGGGATATTGTCCCAATGACACCTCCTTATACACCTCAACTCAATGGTGTCTCCGAAGGAGAAATGGTACATTATTAGATATGGCAGGTCCATTTATGAGTTTAAACATTTGGGGGGAAATCAAGGGGCGACATCATATCAATGAAGGAACAAGAACAAAAAAACAAAAATTCCAAAAAAAGATGTTAGATATAAGATTGAAAGTAAAAATTATGAGCTTACAAAGCTGGCATTATAGAGATTGTGTTACCTAGGGGCAAAGGATATCCCTGTTTCCTTGCATCCTTAGAGAGGGTGAAGGAGGTCAAGCCGCCCTCCTCTCGGTGATCCACACAGTAGGGGTTTTGACAGCCCTCCTCAAAAAACCCGTGCCTCCAGAGGTGGAGAGGGAGAGGAGAATAGGAAGGGCTAAAGACTTCAGCCTACAGGTGTGGAATCCCTCCTATTTATAGAGATCCATACAACCCTAATGGGTCCTTCCCTAGTGGGTATTGGACTGCATCCAATAAGACAAGGGCTCCGTGGCGGATATCTTCATATCCCAACGCTACTCATCTAATGATACCTATTGTGTCGCGGACAAACTTCTAAGCAGGGTGTTTGATATAATGCTTATGTGTATGTCGGTGGGTTTTTGGTATGTTTATACTGTCAAGCATGTAGGAGGATCTGGCCAAGGTTTCGATAGTCCTATTTTAGTTGGGTGGGTGGGCCTTTAGGCTTGTAAATAAAGGCCAGTCATGTGGACCGTGTGAGATTTCGGTCTATAATGGACCATTTTACCCTTTGTTGTGCAACTTGCATTGGAACTTGTAAAGTTTGTTTGTAGAATTTGCATTGTCTATAAAAGTGTTTTTCGGAGATGTTTGCTTGTGGATCCCAAGTGAGGCCTTTTCTCTGTCCCTGTTTTTCTTTTTAGGACCTAAAGGGACCATGGAGGCTTCCGGAGGCTGACCTCATGGATGACATGAAAGGGTGTTTTACGACTTAGGGTAAAACCAAATAAGTCCGTGACGGATGGTATCGTAGCCGGACAAACCACATAGAAACATTAGCATGCAAACGTGGGGATAAGCGTGGGGGGGCTGCGTTGGGCAGTCAACACGCCAATCGTTTGGGGGAAAACGGGCATGGAGATGTTGGGAAGAGGAGTCGCCGGGAGGAGTGGCATCCGGAGATTGGTATCGTTGAGGAATGGCCAACCCTTCGCCAAGAGGCAAGAGGACCAAACAGAACAAGCTTGGAAGAATGAAGAAGCAAAGGTTGGGCTGAGTAGTTGAAAGCTGCCTCAACGTTGACAACTATACTCGATGATTGTTCAAGGCAAGCGGTAGGCGCTGGTAAAAATGAGACCATCAAGGGGTGGAATGTTGCTCAACCGACCAAAAAAGAGTTATGCAAAGTCACAGAGGTGAGGGGGCTAGCTAGTTCGAAGAATTTGGTACTAAATACATGGTCTTGTGAATCCACGGAATGTTCATGGCCATCCCAAGGCGCACTTCAAAACTCACACCATGGAGCATTGAAACTCTCTTCTGGCATGCAAAGGATACGCAGGAGAGGTGAATGGTGCAACCAGTTCAGCATGTTGCTAGGCCTTAAGGGGTCTGGCGGGGACTGTATTGATGTGGAGTTCATGCATCTAGCAGCAGTGTGCAAGAGGCGCAATCAATGCACAGCTTTGTTCAGCAGACGGAGTAGTCCAAGGGGATGGTGGTCTCCAGAAACCAGAGAGAGATGTTGCTCAATGGGGTTATCCGGGAGGGATAAGTCCTCTCGAGGGGAGAATCATGGGACGAACCTCACAAGTTGAGAGGAGTACCCCAACAAACAAACAACTCCCGCAAGCTCACTGGATCGAAAGCTACGGAGTCGTCGCATGATCTCGCTGGAGAAATAGATGGCTGGTTGCATTACGAGATCAAGTGGGGAGCGACAAAGCAACACAAATGAAGCACACTTGGAGTATATGTGGAGGATCGGACTCAAGGGAGGGCTGATGGTGGAATGGTGGGCGCGAGGGCCACCATCGACTCAATGCAAAAAACGAGAGCTGAGCAACAGCGGTGTAACGGCATGGCACCAAGCGCGATGAAGGGAGCCAAAGCATAGAAGATGGAACATGGACCGAGAGGCATAGTGCTTTCCTTGGGCCGAGGTCAAGGACGAACTCTTGCGGCAGGCAAGAGCGAGGATCATGTTGTTCCAGCCGGGTCATTCATTCGTCGGGCTGACTTTTGTCTTCATCGATGGTGCCAAAGACAAAGCAGCTTCCGGGCATAATGCACTTTTATCTCTGAGGAGCATTTTGATGGTGGAACCATAGGCGACTCAATTTGAGGCTAAGTTGGGGATCGAAGGCCTTAGCACGGGGCAAGGGAAGCAGAGGTACCTCTTGAAGAATACGCCATAGTGTCATTCAATTTGTTATAAAGGGAGGCGGCGAAAAGATGTGTTGGTAGGGGTAAAGCACCGTGATCCAGATAATGGTGCACTAATTGGGCAGCCGGTGAGAGGGACTTTGGGAGCTACCAGGCGGCTGACGGTCCTAGAGCGGGTGCTGTCATCGGTGTGACCCAAGAGGGTGGGAAGGTCGATTGCCGAGGAGCTTAACAAAATCGGAAGGAGAGACCCCCGATGGCGTATCGCGAGGCCACATGGAGGGTTCACAATTCGCTTTTTTTCCACAAGGATCGAAAATGGCAAAGAAGTCACCGGAGGCTTACATGGTGCAGGCGGATCGTGGTGGAACAGTGCCGTCAGGCAATCGACACACTACGCGACTTCGGAGGGAGGATCAACGAGGTATGACCCGGGAGCTACCGGAAGCTCCACTTGCGGAACAATCAAACGACCCACAAGTTTCGGCTATGGATTCAAGGAGTGAAAGCTACAGAAAATTTCGCAGAGAGGCTGGTCTTCCGTCGATGCGGCATTTTTAATTTCAGACGGATAAAAGCCTTGGTCATCAAGATATGAGGGTCGTGTTCCACCAAGGAAAAGTTCGAATTTAGTACCAATGAGTCCCATGGGAGGGACTTGATCATACAACAAGATGAAGCAAAGGGAGAGTTGGATCGTTCGCAGCTCATATTAAGCTAAGGGAGCGACAAGTGAGGAGACAAGGTCAGAGTAAGCTCAACGTTGCTACCAAGGAAGCTAAGGAAAACGAACAAATGCAAACCCTACAACGTGATGGCAAGAGGTCAAAATGGGGAGTTGCGGTCTGTTTGTCTATCGACCAAAGGTGCTGCTTGAGAACACTGGAGTGTTAAGCAGGGGTCGAAGGGGCGAGAAGCGGCAGCAGCCCAGAGGACTTAGTTACCCAAAATCCCAAGCATCCCGTTAGAATGGAGGTGGACTCGGGAGGGAGTACCACAGAGGCATGTCCATTGACAGGAAGAAAGGGATGCGATGCGAAGTCAACGGACAGTGGTGTTGCGGCATGGCAGCGCCATGGTATCGGGCAGAGACGGGACTTCCGGTGAAAGTCGTGATCCCTTGCCGGAGGGAGAGCCGTCGCGAAGGGATGAGGAGGTGGAGCATGAGAGGAAAACCCGGGCACCGAGACAAGGTCAAGGGCGGAGGCCAAGGAACCGTGAAGACCAGTGTCAATGAGTTTCTCATCAAGAGGCCGAAGTGAAGGATTTCGGTCATGAAAAAGAGTCTGTGGCGCAGAGTGGACGGAAACAGCGGTACCCCGCACCAAACCTACAGAGAATTACCCAAGTGGGGTGAAAACTTCCCGCATTCCAAGTTCATTGGCATTGAAAGGTGAATCACGCAGCTAACTCAACATAAGGAGTGCAAACACTTCAAGTGGCGGTGTGAGCAAAAGCGGCGGTTACGCGGAAACCATTCGATGCATGGAGTACAACCTCGAGGAGGTCGCCAAGCCATAACCTTTGCCTTCTCAACCCTTAAGAGAATAAAGGCCGAAAATACCCGGTCTCTTTATCTATCTGGCAGAGGGGCTCTGCAAAAGTTGAAAAGACCCTTCAAGATACGGAAGACAATAGTTATCAAATCCTCACACCAAATGGTGATTATTCTTGAGAGTAGATTGTCCGCTTCATTTCCAAGCTAAATGCCCAATCGAAGTGGAAGGGATGCTAACCTACTGGATGTGACAACTAAGTGAAAGAAGAGTCAATGAGCAAATTTTGTGGAGGGAAGGGACCCAAATCTTGAAAGTTTGCGAGACGATGCTGGGTTAAAACTCCAAACAAGCATCCACTTTCGAGTTCAAGCAAACATGAGGGGCATTCGAGAGACCGGCGATGGGATGGTCTTTTCTCTTCATTCAAGGATCCGAGAATCAACAAGGATCAACACAACTCAGCTAACCCCCACCGAGTCGGAGTGAATTGGTGAGTTAAGCAGCATGGCGATCAAAGGCGTTTACGACCTAAAAAACAACAAGTGGAGAGCGGGTTGGAGCCAAGGATGCATGCGGTAAAATGGAAAAGATTGAAGCTTCGGCCCAGAGGCAAGGAGTTGTGATGTCGACAAAGGCGGCGAGGGACATCAAGGAATAAGTGAGGGAGAATGTCAGGACATAAACTCTAAACGTGGTGTTTCGATGTAATGCTTATGTATGTGGTGTCTTTTGGTATGTTCATAATTTGTATGCAAGATGTGGGGGGGACCGAAATCGGTTAGTCCCATTTTTAGTTGAATTCGGTGGTCGCTTTTAGGCTTGTAATAAAGGTTGTGTCATGTGGACACGTGCTGAGATTCTCGGTCAGAATGGACCATTTTACCCCTTTGTTGTCTGTCCTGCTCTAGCTTGTAAAGTTTGTTTTGTAATTTGCATTGTCTATAAAAGTGTTTTTCGAGATTTTGCTTCAGGATCCCAAGTGAGGCCTTTTTTCTGCATCTGTTTCTCTTTGTGGGACCCAGGGACCACTTAGAGGCTTCGAGGAGGTCGACCAGGGCCGACACGCAGGTGCCGCATTCCACTTAGTAAAAACCTAAGTCCGGGTGACAATATGTGTGTGACCCTCTGGGCCCAATATCGGTGGTCGTGAGTCATACTGTCAGAACTCCTTTAATTCAATGGGAATTATTAATTCACTCGGAATAATTCACCACTCATCGACCCCGACGGCTAAGCCACTACGCCAGAAGTAGTCCCCATTGACTCTGGGAACCAATCCATTGGACCGCTTCATCCTCGAATTACCATGTACCTATAGTCCCATCCATCTAATATCCCGTAGACCGAATCGAGCATGGTGTTGTTGCATTATACTGGGTTTTACCGAAGTCTTCGCTCTAATGGGATTTTCCCGGAGAACTTTTCTTTCGGCCGAATGATCTCGGCTTAGGATTTGTCCGAGCAAGAACACATGGGATATTCCTCTCATGGCCGAGTGGATGATCCTCTATCGACACTCAGACAGCTTCGGAAAATGACTACCACTCCAATGACCAAATGTACTAGATGGGACAGCCAAAACCTATAAGTTCGGTATCAAAGAGTGGAGCACTCATAAAGACATCCTTGGTGTTCAGTCTAAGGACCGAATACACCACTAGGACTACGAATCGTTTTATTGGCCAAGGCATCGTCAACCATCAAAGATTCCGTAGGATCAATGAGTGAACTCATTTCCAACGAGCACTGCATTTATCCCTAGTGTCCTCACACGCAGCGTAAAGACTAGTCGCGCATCCATCACTATATGGACGCTATACAAAGAGAACCTGCCTCCCCGTTATGCATGTCGTTCTCTCGAGTAACCTGGCGACCCGGATTATTTAGGATATGTGTTTAAAGGTGAATCGATTCTCATTATCGTGATCTCATCACCATCCGATTCCATTGCACAAATCCAAGGACATCACAATATATATGCATTTATGCAATAGTTATAAAGTGATATACGCCAAAATATAATAAGCTAAAAAAGATTAAGGTATAAGTCACATCGCCATCACTCACATGGATTGGCTTGCTGGCACCATGACTAAGCAATTTCCATTTGACCTAAAGCTAATCACCTATGTGTCCGATCCCCATCGCACCGTGGAGACGCCAAAGACAAAATGAGACAACGGCTTTTGTCGATTGGATCTGCAATGTTATCTTCGGATGGAACTCTTTCCATGCTACATCTCCCTCGGTTACGACTCTCTTATAAGCCGGAACCTCCCCTAACACTTTGAGAGACCCGTTCCCCTTTATTCGGTAATCACCCCATAGTTGTTGCAATATAAGGAAGTCGACTTTTTTTATCATGTCACGACCAAATATGTGATGAACTTTTTCTTCACCTGCATTTCCCTCTTTTGTGCATCTGATGCAAGCAATGTATTTCCGCCTCTCAGGGGTTTACAGTGGTATCTTGCTTGGAACTCTTCCAAAGACACTTGCTCCTCCATTCAAGGTGTACACAAACCCCTGAATTGGACTTGCTATCACCGACATCGGTGAAAACTTGAGTGGGTGTAGCCTTCAACCTTAAGGCTATTACCTATATACTAGTAAAAGATCCTAGTCCTTCTCAGTACTTAAGGATACACTTTATGTGCTTTTCCAGTGCTCCAAGCCTGGATCCGCCTGATACCGTTCTTGACCTCCCGAGCATGCGCTATATCGGCCTAGTACATAGCATAGCATACATGATAGACCCTATTCTTTGAGGCATAAGGTATCATATCCATGTTCGCCCTTTCTTCCTGAGTCTTTAGGGACATATTCAGAAAAAGCGATATCCCATGTCTCACCCAGATGGCACCTCTCTTGGAATTTTCATATGCCAAACCTTTTTGACAATAGTTTTCTATATATACTGACTGGACAAGCCAAGCATCCTCTTGGATCTATCTCTATAGATTCTAATCCCCCCAAGATATAAGATGCTTCCCTAAGTCCTTCATGGAGAAGTGTCTAGATAACCAAGCCTTTCTTGTGGATAGCATTTCTATGTCATTCCCCAATGATGAGGATGTCATCCACATATAACACCAAAAGGTGATAGCTCTCACTTACCTTTCTCAGTATACACAAGGCTCATCTTCGTTCTTAAAGTCATAAGATCTCGATTGCCTCATCCGTCTTATATTCCAACTTAGGAAACTTGCTTTAGTCCATAAATGGATCTAAGCAACCTGTTACACACCTTATCCGGGTAGTTCTGGGACACGAAATCCCTCGGGTTGCATCATATACACCTCCTTTCGGGAGTTCTGGAGGAATGCGGTTTTCACATCCATCTGCATCTGATCTCATAACATAGTGTGCTGCATTAGCCAATAGAATTCTGATGGATTTTAGCATTGTTACCGTGAGAAAAAAGTTTCAGAAGTCGACACCTTGCCTTTTGGCTTATGCCCTTAACCACCCTTGCTTTTATAGGTCTCTACCTTTCATCTACCATCGAATATTTTCTTAAAGATCCACTTTTGGGATGGGTGACAATACTTTTTTTGGCGATCAACTGGGGTTCCAAACCTTATTGGAGTACATAAAAATCCAATGCATCAAGGCAAGGCTTCTTTCCACTTCAGTCTATACACAATAGCCTGCGTCGTAGGTTTGAGGATCAATATCCTCTGCATCCTCTGCTCTAATATGTCCCATATATCTCTCCAGGAGGATGGGATACTCCCTATCGCACTGCCAGAAAAGTTGATACTGGTGTATTAGGGTACCGAAACGGACTCGGTCAGAGAGTGGTGCTTTGAAAGCTTGGTTCTCTAACCGCCGATTCTATCATTCTCCCAACGTCGCTCAGCCAAGAATGTGTTCCTTCTCGGGGAACACCGCTTTCTCTTAGCTACTAAAAGACCTTTTGGTCCCCGCTAGATGATAGAAATACACCATAAGTTTCCTCGGGGGGCAATCCTACATTGGCATCGCCTCGCCCTGATTCTAACTTATCGGGGTTGTCTTCTAACATGGGCGTGGCAGCCCCATCTAACAACCTTAAGGTCCGCTTCTTCCCTTTTCATATCTCTCATATGGTGTAGACACTACCGACTTGAAGGAACTCGCTCGAAAGGTAAGCTTCCGCGGCTTTCTAGGGCATATGTTGAATTCGGATTTTACGATGATGAAGTCGGTATCATTTGTTGTCTAATCTATGTGTTGAGATAAGTGTGCAGGATTAACTACGATGAAAAGTTAGATGGGCAGACGGGAGTTGCACGAAGTCAAGATCATGATCACGTTGGGAGTTCGAGGTTGACGGAAGTTCGGACGGTCGAATGTCGGAGGTTCTGCAAGAACGATCCGAAGTCCGAAGCTTGCGGGGTAAGCTCGTTGGAACTCGCCAAGTGGATCGTCAGCGAAAGTTCAGGAGTTTGCTGGGAAGTCCCATGAAGAATCACCGAGGGTTCATCGGATGATCGGCGGAAGTTCGCCGGAAACTTCGCGGAAAAGCGATTGACGGACGGAAAGCAGCTGCAGAAATTGTCTTAGATTTAATCATAGTTAGCACGTTGATTAAGTTGGAAAATGGGAGGTGATCCCATTAGCTTAATCTGGGCAGTGGGGCCCCCGGAAAAGATTGAAATTGGGCAACATGGACAACTATTCGACCTTGATTGCACCGGGGAGGTGCAACCGCCCAGGCCGAGGTGGTGGCCTGCTGGCGTGTCCCCAGCGACACTGGCGGTGCAACGCCTTCGCCAAGAGGTGCAACCGCCAGGCTCGGCCTCCGGCGAGGCGGTAGGTAACCTCTCTATCGAGGTAGCACCGCCAAAGCTCAAGTTTGAAAAACTTCCGCGGCCCAGCTCTCCGGGGTAACCGCCGAGTCGGGTCTTCGAACCGCGCAGAGGTGCAATCGCCTCGACGTAGGTGGCACCGCCTGTAGGTCTTGAAAGCTCGCGGTGCAACCTCGATCCAAATGAGGTAACCATCTCGAATTCGAGTTTGATGGCTTTGACTTCAATTCAAGCGGGTTAGCCTATAAATACCCCACCCATTCGAAGACGAAAAGAGCAAGAGACCTACAGAAATCTGATCTTCTTCGGATTCTTGAGCTCAAAATTGTTGTAAGTTTTTAAGTCTCATCTCGTTCTTCTTAAGTTTCTAATTGTAAAAGTGAGGAGAGAAAGGTTCTGTAAGGGTTGTCTCCCCGAGCCCATCAAAAGAGGAAACTGTAATGGGCAGTTGGCCTAAGCCCATTGAAGGAAGGCGCCTAGTTGACCTGGGTGGCCTGGGAGGAGGAGGAAGCCAAAAGTGATATCATCAAGACCGACCGAACCACTCTAAATCTCTGGTTTGCTTTTACTTTGAGCACTTTATCATTACTGCAAACCTCCTACATAGCTACTGCCACGCTCCGCTTTTTAAAACGAGTCTCTAAGTTCTGATCTTCCAATCTGGTATTCGAACGCAAATCGGTGTTTTCGATTATCTTTTACACTGCAGTTTACGCCACGTTTTGATTCCATTTATAACTGCAAATGCTTTTCATGATTCATAAAACGCCAAAAGCGCGAAAACCGCGCTTTAGGCGTAAAACTGCATTTAGACGAAAAAATACGTTTAGGCGTAAAACGCGCTTAGACGTAAAACACGTTTAGGCGTAAAACTGCACTTTAGGCCGTAAACCGCGTTTGACGAAACCGCGCCAAACGCAAACTGTGTTTAGACGCAAACCGCGCTTAGACGCAAAATGTGTTTAGACGCAAACTGTGTTTAGGCGCAAACTGTAACAGGCGTAATCTGCGCTTAGACGCAAACGGGCGCTTAAATGCAAACCGCGCCAGGACGCATTATGCATTCAGACACAAACGCATTTAGGCATAAAACTGCATTTAGACGCGAAACCGCGTAAACTGCATTAGATACAAAACTGTGAATTGACTTTTACATCGAAATGGTTTTTTATCGGACTAACGCAGCTTTTTGTTTTTTTTAAATCGCTAAAAGATTTTCGCTGCACTAATTCCCCCTCTTAGTACTCTCGATCCTAACAATTGGTATTAGAACAGGTTAACTCTCTAAGCGATTAAAACCAAGAGAGATGGCAACGGGAAACCAAGAGGCCCATTCTATTACACGCCCACCATGTCCAAGGATTAGGACGGACCCTATTGGAAGGCCGAATGAGGATCTTTTTTTCTTATTTCTATGGATTTTTGAACTTTGGAACCTTGTTGAAAATGGATTTTCAAAGTCTTCTCTTCCAATGATCGATTGGAATGGTGGAAAAGAATGCTTTAAGCTCTTAATGCAAAGGTTATGAATGCCTTATTTTGCACTTGATAAAAAAACGAGTTTAATCGTGTTTCAACTACAAAACGGCATTTGGATATTTGGCACACTCTGAAGTGACCCAATGAAGGGCAAAAAGTAGAGTGAAAGAGTCAAAAAATCAATCTGTTGTTGCATTCTTTTGAACTTTCCCAATGAAACCGAGTGAAACCATTGGCGACATGTTTGCCGTTTCATGGATGTGAATCAATCAGTTAAAAGGATTTCGAAAAAGTTTTTTTGGGATTTTTGAACTCAGAATAAGATACTAAGATCCTTCCTAAGAGTTGGGATCCTAAAGTCCTTGCTTTATTCAAGAGCAAAAAAGATCTAAACAACTTCCTCTTGAAGAACTAATTGGGTCATTAATGACCACGAGATTGGCAAAGCTCATGAAGAGTAAGAAGACATCCTTCCAAAGAACAGGGAAGGATATGGCACTTAAAACTTTGAATGCCACTGGAGAGAACTTCAAGTGATGAGGACTGTGATGATGACTGGCACTTTTTTAACAAGAAAGTTTAAAAAAATTTTTCTTTTAAAGAAACAAGTTTAAGAATGATAAAAAATTAAACTTGAACCCAAGAAGGACCAAGTGATCCGCTATGAATACAAAAAAAAAGGGACACTACAAGAGTGATTGTCCCCAAGTCAAAAGGAGAACATCAAAAAAAAAGAAGGCTCTTCAAGCAACATGGGATGACTCCGAAATGATATGAAGAAGAGGAGTCCAACACCGAGCAAGTTGCTCATTCGCATTTAATGGCCATCGGAGAGGAGGTAATCTAATTTATTAGATGTTTGATTTATCTTTTGATGAATTATTAAATGCCTTCCATGACTTATTTGATGAATGCAAGATTATCAATAGAAAATACAAATTGCTAAAAGGAGTACGATAGTCTTTATTTGTGATTTTTACTAAGTTAAAAAATTGAATATCATGATAGTTTAAATTCATGTATCGAATGTCATGATCTAGAAACTTTTGGGAAAAAAAGAAAACTTGCTACTTAAGGACACATTGAAGAAATTGGAGGTTGGTAGCAAGTCATTAAAACATGATCTTACAAACAAGGGTCATGTTCCCCAAAGAAGTGGGATTGGATTTGTGAGTCCTCACCAAAATCAACTACCTTAAATAAAGGCCCCCATCTTTACATGTTAGACATCAGCAAATGCAACTTTTGTTGCAAGTTCTTTCTGTGATTCCATTATTGTCCATTGGGAAATTTAGTCCAAACAAATTGATTTGGGTTCCTAAAGGAACCATGACAAATCCTATGCAATATGATAGAAAATGTAGATCATTTGTGAGGAAACCCAAAAGCAAATGGTACTAAACATCATCCTTTTTTTTAGAAAACAAAACCATCACAACTAGGAGCAAGAGATGGTACCTTGATAGTGGATGCTTTCAAGGAAAAAATATGGCCAGGAGATCCATCCCGATTCTTTAAGCTCACTAGCATTTTAAGGATATGTCACCTTGGAGACAACAACAGGGGTAAAATCATTGGCAAAGGAACCATAGGTAACAAATCAAACTTATTGAAGATGTTTTGAAGTTGATGGTCAAAACATAACCTCTTGAGCATTAGTCAATTGTGTGATAAAGGATATATTGCTCGATTTGAATCTAATGCTTGCATCATTGAAAAAAACCACATAAAAACATATCTATGATTACATTAAAACAAAATAACATATACACTATTGACATCAATGATTTTATGTAATGAAATATGTTTTTCCGTTTTTTAAATGAGAACGCTTGGATATGGCAGTAAGATTAGGTCATGTTAGCATGAAGCTAATCACCAAATAGTTATCAAAGAACTTGTAAGAGGATTCTCATATCAAGTTCTTCCATCAAAGATAATGTATGTGATGCCTGCCATTAGGTAAAACAAATTAGAGTATAGCTTCAAATCTAAAAAAATCAAATAAGTACCTCCTAGGCCCTTACACTGATCCATATGGACTGAAAGACCATCTCCATCGTCAAAGCCTAGGAGGTAAAGAATACGCTGTCATCGTGGATGACTATAGACATACACATGGACACTTCTTAAAAAAAAAAAGTGAATGTCTTAGATCTTTACCAAAAGTTTTTTGCAACTTCGTCAATGAGAAAGGTTCTATGATTTGCCAGGTGAAAGTGATCATGGTGGTGAATTTCAAAACCATGATTTCCAGGAATTTTGAACTCCAATGGATACAAATTCATAATTTCTACTCCTAGAAACCCTCAACAAAATGGAGTTGTGGAAAGAAAAATCGAAATTTACAAGAAATGGCAAAGAACCATGTTGAATAGACACAACCTACCCAAAATATTTTGGGCTTCAGTTTAAATACTGATCCTATATTTTAAATATTTAGTTCTAGTGGGGAGACCTCTATCAACCAAAAACTCCTATGAGTTATGGAACAATAAAAAACCCAACCTTCATATTTTAAAGTCTTTTGGGTGTAAGTGTTTTTATCTTGAAAAAAAAAGACAACTTAGGAAAAATTTGATGCTAAATCCGATGAAGGAATCTTTCTTCGGTTATTTCCTACGTTTTCTAAAAGTTTTATCTTCAAATAAAGAACTCTAATTATTGAAGAATCATTCATGTTGTTTTTTCAATGAGATTTAGAAATTACGAGAAAAATGATCTTGATGAAGATGTTAATTTTGATTCTTTGAATTTAAAAGGAAACCCCTTCAACTAACAACCTGGATGCATCCTCCGAAATATCCTTACCAGGATTGGAAGTATGTAGATGCTCACCCAAGGAGCTAATCTAGAGACACGTCAAAGGGTTCAAACACGCATCTTCTCTTAAAACCTTTTAAACTTGAATGCCGCTTTCTCTCCCAAATTGAACTTAAATGCATTGATGAAGCCATGAAGATGATTCATGGATTATCTAATGCAAGATGAATTAAATCAATTTGAGAGAAATGAAGTGTGGAAGCTTGTTCCTAGGCCAAATGACCATTTGGTTATTGATACTAAATGGGTCTTCTAAACAAACAAAATGAAAAATGGTATCGTGAGTTGAAAACAAAGGCTAGATTAGTGGCTAAAAGGTTTCAACCAAGAAGAAGGTATAGATTGCAGAAGAAACCTTCGCTCCCAGGGTTCATTGAAGCCATAAGGATGCTCCTTGCTCACTAGTTATGATAATAATTTTTTAAGTTGTTTCAAATGGATGTTAAAAAGCGCTTTTCTAAATGGCTTTATCTAAGAAGTTTATGTTGAACAACCTCCCGGTTTTGAAAAATGATAGCCTCTAATCATGTGTTTAGATTAACTAAAGTTTTCTATGGTTTTAAAACAAGCCCAAGGGAGGCTTGGTATGAGAGACTTAGTTCTTTTTCTTATCAAAAAATAACTTTCACAAAAGGCAAGGTTGATACTACATTATTTATCAAGAATTTTAAAATAATTTTCTCATTGTTGGATTTATGTTGATGATATTATCTTTGGCTCTACAAATGAATCTCTCGTGAATCTTTTGCTAGAACCATGAGTCTTGAATTCGAAATGAGCTTAATGGGAGAATTAACATTCTTCTTAGGTTTACAAATCAAACAATTAAGCAACGGCATCTTTATTAGTCAAACAAAATATACTGTGAATTTATTAAAAAAGTTTAATATGAACAACTCAAAGGCTATTACACCCTATGAGCACCTCCACTAAGTTAGAAATTGATGAAAGGGAGAAAGCTTTAGAAATCAAAAAAGACTTATGGGGGTATGATAGGAAGTTTTATTTTACCTCCACCACCGAGACGCATACATCATGTTCCCGTAGGACTTTTGCTAGATTTCAATCAAACCCTAAGATATCTCATCTCAAAATCAAAAAGAATACTTTTATATCTTAATGGAACCACAAATCTAGGATTATGGTACCCAAAATAAAAAAAATTTTGAGTTAACGCCGCTTATTATGTCTTGGGACAAGGTTTGGCTGTAGATAGAAAAAAGCACATCGAGGATCATGTCAATTTTAGGATATGCCCTTGTATCTTCGTCATCTAAACAAAGCTCCTGCTGTTTCTATCAACAACAGAAGCTGAATATATTGCGACAAAGTGCATGTCAGGCACAAGTTGTATGGATGAAAATACTTTAGAAGATTACAAAGTTAATTCTAAAGATATTCCCATTAAATGTGATAAATACGAGTGCAATATGCTTAACTAAAAATCCTATACAACATTCAAGAACAAAAACATATTGATATTAGACATCACTTTTATCACAGTCATGTCACTAATCATGACGCAGAATCCCTATAGAGTTCATTGATACCAAACATCAACTCCGGCTGACATTTTTACAAAACCTCTAAAGTGAAGAACAATTTGATTTCATTAAAAGAGAATTAGAATAAGTTGATGTGTCCAATAAATAACCATTTTTGGGACTATATTAAAATGATCGATCACTTTGATTGCCATGTTTAAATGTGAAAATCTGTTCAAAATATAAAACAGATTTATTCGCATTACACTTTCATAAGTTTCTGAAATAAATCTGATAAAGTAATTTTTATTGTGTATTTCATCCCATAATATCTTTTGGTAAAATGAATTATAACAAAAGGGGAAGAAGTTTTCAAAGCAATATATGTAAAAATTCACTCTATAAAAGCTTGCTAATATTGTTTTTCCTAGTATCACAATTATCATGTTTTTTTTTTTTATGACAAAGGGGAGAAACATATGAATTGATAAACACTGCCATGTCATAGTTGCAAATATTTGGTGATGCTATAAACAATGTTATGGTTATGCCATCCCTTGCATCACCAAGAGATATACATGAACATGTGCTACAGTTTGCATTATGTCTTGAGTTGATATCCCATTCAGAAGTAAATGCAAACTTGCTAGAAAATCAAATGTGCATCATGTAACAGTCCTTTTCAACTTTATGATAATATTCAATTACATGATGAATAGTTACAAAACACAATCATACAAACTTGATGATGTATGTCAAGCCTTGATATCATTCTTGAAGAGATACATCATGATGGGTATCATGATGGGGAGTATTGATAAGTTTAACTGATCTAACTTATCGACACGTCACTTGAATTTTTAGGTCTGAATTCAAGGTTGACTTATCTCAACTATGGCATATAGATAGGGGTTAATGATAACTCCATTATCAATTGATTGTCATCATCAAAAGCGTGAGATTGTTGAATTTAGTTTTGATGATGAAGTCAATTGTCATTTGTTGTCTAATCTATGTGTTGAGATGGTGTGCAGGATTAACCACGGAAAGTTAGACAAGCAAAGGCAGGAGTCTTGCCGGAAAGTCAAAGATCATGATCACGTTGGGAGTTCGAGTTCACGAAAGTTCTGACCCGCCGTCGAGGAAGGCATGGAAAACGGTCGAAAGTCCGAAAGCTTGCCAAGCGAAGCTCATTTCGAACTCACCGTGGATCGTCGCCAAAGTCAGGAGTTTGCGGAAGTCGCAGAAGAATCACCGAGGGTTCACCGGATGATCGACGAAGTTCGCCGGAAACTTCGCGGAAGAAGTTATTGACTATCGAGCAAAGCAGAAATTGTCTTAGATTAATCAGATTTAGCGTTGATTAAGATTGGAAATGGGAGGTGATCCCATTAGTTAATCTTCGAACAATTGGGCCCCAAAAAAAGATTAAGTCTGGGCTCGAATGGAGCTAACTATTGAACCACAGCACCGTGAGGAGAAAGGTAGGCAAGAAACCGCCGTAACGCTTTGGCTCCAATGACACACCGGCGTTAACCGCCCGGCAAGTGCAACGCCCGTGGCTCGATCTCCGGCGGCGAGAAGGTAACCTCCTTGTCGAGAAGGCCGCTGCCTCAGTTTCAACTGCCGGCCGTGCAACCTCTCTCGATCGCCAAGCAGGTAACCGAAAGCTCGATCTTGAACTCGGTAGAGAGGTGCAACCGCCTCGACAGAGGGGTGGGCACCTGCAGGTGACTCAGAGTCTTGAGCTCGCGGGCGGGCAACCTCTCCAACGAGAGGTGTAACCGCCGATGATCGAACCGGATTGATCGTTTGAGCTCCAAATTTTGAACGGGTTGGGCCTATAAATACCCCCACCATTCAGCACGAAAAGAGCAAGAGACCTACACCGAAATCTTGATCTTCTCTGTGATTCTTGAGCTCAAATTGTTGTAAAAGCCTTTAAGTCTCCTCCTTGTTCTTTAAGTTTCAATTGTAAAAGTGAGGGAGAGAAAGGTTCGTAAGGGTTGTCTCCTGAGCCCATCAAAAGGAGTGAAACTGTAAAAGGCAGTTGGCCTTCGCCCATTGAAGAAGGCATTAGTTGACGTGGGTGACCCGTGGGAGGAGGAAGCCAAAAGTGGAGAGTAGGTCAAGACCCGACCCGGGGAACCACTCTAAATCTCTGGTTTTTTTACTGAGCACTTTATCATTACTGCAAACCTCCTCATATACTGCCCTCTGCGCTTTAACGAAGTCTCTAAGTTCGATCTTTCCGGACCTGCATTGGGCGTAGAATGGGTGTTTTTCGTACTATCTTTAATTGAAGTTTACGCCACGTTTTGATTCCATTTATAACTGCAAAATTGCTTTTCAAGTATTCATAAAAACTTTTCAAAAGCACAAACCGCGTTTAGGCGTAAAACTGCATAGAGGCGTAAAACTGCGTTTAGAAGCGAAAACTGCTAGACGCAAAACCGCGCTTAGCCGAAAAACTGCACTTTAGGCGATAAAACTGCGTTTTAGACGGGCTTCGCGCCAAACGCAAACTGTGTTTAGACGCAAAACTGTGTTTAGGCGCAAACCGCGCCATAGACGCCAAACTGTGTTTAGACGCAAACCGCGCTAGACGCACTCCGCGCTAGACGCAAACCACGCTTAAATGCAAACCGCGCTAGACGCAATCTGCATTCGAGCGCAAACCGCATTTAGGCGAAAACTGCATTTAGGCAAAACGCGCGAAACTGCACTCAGATACAAACTGTGAATCGGCTTTTACATCGTAAATCGTTTTTTATCGGACGAACGAAGTTTTGTTTTTAAATCGCTGAAGAAAGATTTCGCCGCAATAATTCACCCCCTCTTAGTGTTTCTCGATCCTAACAGCAAAGATATCCAGAATGAGATGGGTAGGTTAATAAAACTCATCATGGACCGTACCATATCTAATAATAAATATTTCTCCTTTCGGAGAACACCATTGAGCTGAGGTATATAAGGAGGTGTCCATTGGGATAATATCCCATGGTCCTTGAGGAACCCAGTAAACTGTGCCAAAGTATTCACCTCATCGATCTGATCGAAGAGTTTTGATACTCTTTCCGCCTAGTTCTCCACCTCATTCTTATACTCTCCGAATTTCTCAAAGGCCTGGAACTTGTACTTCATTTATGTACACATATCCATACCTTGAGAAATCATCAAAAATGTAATGAAGTAGAGTAACCTCCAATGGCACGAGTTGACATGGGTCCACATACATCACTATGTATGAGTTCCAACAACTCATTGGCTCTCTCCGATTCTACTAAATGGAATTTGGTCAGTTTTCCCACGAATGCAAGGCTCACAAGTCGCATATGACACATAGTCGAATGAATCAGATATCCATCATTTAGCAACTTTTGAATCCTTCTTTCATGGATGTGACCCACAACCTACAATGCCACTGGTATACCTTTGTTCAACTCATCTCGTTTCCTTTTGGACATATTTACATTCATGATATGTGGAGTGGTGTCTAACATAAATAAACCATTATGCAATGTTCCTTTCGTGATGATCTTATCATCTAATAATATCGAACAACCATTGTTCTCAAAACAAATTTATATCCACTAACTATTAAACATGAAATGGAGATAATGTTTTGATAATAGAAGGAACAAAATAACATGCATCTAATGCAATAAAAACTCCACTAGGCAGATGTAGGGCGACCTCGCCAACAGCTAATACAACAACTTTTGCTCCATTACCCATCTTGAGGTCCATCTCGCTCTCTCTTAGTCTCTAGGCCTTGCCAAACACACCAACGATTGCGTATATGATAAGCACTACCGGTATCCAATACCCATGTGTTATCATAAGAGTCTGACAAATGGAGGCCCGATCATGAATGTACCAAGCTTCATCAAGCTTTTTTTTGCCCTTTTTGCAAAGGTACTCTTTTGCAGTTTCTCTTCCAATACCCATCTTGACCATAGTGGAAGCACTGGCCTTTGTCCTTTGCTGGCGGGTCTTTTTCTTAGCAACCTTTGCTTTACCTTGTTTGCCCTTGCCCTTTCCTTCTTAAGGGACCTTTCTGCTTTCCTTTTCTTTTTCTGGTCTCACCAGTGCCAGAAATTGGCTTCTCTTTCTTAATAGTACTCTCTGCACTCCCTCAACATATTGAGCTCAGGGGAAAGTCACCTCAAACTTGTTCATATTAAAATTCATTATGAACTGTGAAAAGGTTAGGGCTGAAAGCACAATGTCCACACAAGTTATCCTCTGGGACCATTCCTAGACCACGTGGGTTTCTCTATCCACTCAATCATCTTTTAGGACATGGTTCAACAGTGTGTCACCATCCTAAGGGAAGAGGCTCTTGATATCTCATATCGTTGAGTCCTTCCTACGTTCCTCAAACAATTTTACCGGACATGTAGGAGAATGGATCGGCATCCATCTTTTCATGTTGTCTCTGTAACTTAGGAGTCATAGAGCCCAACATTTAGCATCGAAAGCAAGAGTGAGTCATCATGTGGTTTCACGCAGTGAAATCTCGTTTGCCCCTTCTTGGGGCATCATCATACAAGGGCATACACGATTTTCTCGCCAGAGAACAATTCTCGTTCTGGAGCCAATCCGCATAATTTCGACCGATGGCGTTGACATCTGGTATGCCGGTAAAGGGATTTCCAAAGCGACATTAAATAAAATAAAGATGTGGAAAAATTAATAACATGCAGATTTTTGCAAGAAATAAACTATCAAGATATGGACTTCTATCTTAATATGCTCCCACTATTTTTACTAATCCAGTCACAGCGACACCCAAAGACGCAAAACTAAGTTCTCGGTGACTTCTAGTGGGGATCGGGGATCCAATCAGCGTCTTTAGTGTAACCTGGGGGGACTACCAATCACACTAGAAAGCCTAAAAGGTGAGGGCAACTTCGCCGATCACAACTCCTTGTGATTCCTGCCTTTGTTAAGCCTCTGAATCACCACGGCCTCGAGGGGAAGGAACAAACCATGATGCTGGGTTAAGTCAACACCTTCGTTACAAGATGAGTCTCGATTTACGATATACCCTCGAGGGACTCGACCAAAGCTGCTAGTCATGGGTACGTGCCCGCTGAAGCCAATCACATTGGCGATGGCACGTGGATCTCGATTGCAATCTTTTGCTTATTATATTTTTGGTATATCACTTTATAACTATTGCATAAATGCATATATATATATTGTGATGTCCTTGGATTTGTGCATTAGGATGGGATGATTGATGAGATCCACGATAATGAGATCGATTATCTTTTAAACACATATCTAAATAATCGGTCATAGGATTTTCGAGAGGACATCGTGATAACTTAGGATGCATCGGTGTCTTGTACCCGATCCATATGATGGATGCAGTTGGTCTCATGTCGGTGTAGGGACACTAGGGATGAGACAGTGCTCATTGGAGAATGAGTTCACTGATTGATCCGCTTGGAATGTTGGATGGTTGATGATGCCTTATTGTCCACAAACGATTCCGTAGTCCCTAGTGGGTGTATCGGTCTCAGACTTGAGACACCAAGGATGTCCAGATGAGTGCTCCACTCTTTGATACCCGAACTTATAGGTTTGGCTGTCCAAATCTAGTACAAACAAGGTCATTGGGAATGGTAGTCCCATCTTTACGAGGGCTATTGAGTGTCCATAGAGGATCATCCACTCTCTACCTATCATCCCAGAATGTGTTCTTGTTAGGACAAAATCCCCGCCGGGGTCATTAGGGTTGAGAGAAAAAGAGTTCTGGGAGAATCTGATTAGGCGAGACTCAGTAGGAAACTTGGTATGGGTGCGACAAACACCATGCTCGGACATACGCGGGATATTGATGGATAGGACTATATAGGTACATGGTAACTGAGGACAGGACAGAGTCCAATGGATTGGGTCCCCCATCGTTTGGGGACTTGGTAGTGGCTGAAGACGCCCCGGTAGTCGATGATTTGATGAATTATTACGCAGATAATAATTCGAAGTTAGAAGGAGTTCTATTGTGCATGACTCACGACCAGCTTCGATATTGGGCCAGAGGATCACAATAATACATGGTAGGCGTGCGAGCAGAGAGGTTCGATATAAAGAGATATCCTCCGTGAGCCCCTTTCTTATTGGATTTGAGATCCACACCACTAGGGAAGGACCCATTAGGGTTTGACAGGATCTCTATAAATAGGAGGGATTCCTGACCTCATAGGGCTGGAGTCTTTGCTTGTCCTTCCTATTCTCCTCTCCCTCTCCACCAGAGGCACGGAGTTTTGAGGGAGGGTTAAGCCGCACTGCTTGTGTGGATCACCGCTGAGAGGAGGACGCTTGACCTCCTTCACCCTCTCCTAAGGATCTGCAAGGAAACAGGGATATCTACTATCTCCCTAGGCAACACAATCTCTATCTGTGATTTTGTGTTTTTGATTTTACTACACGCTTTTCGTCTTCCACGACCCAACATCTTTTTGGGAATAAAGGATTTTTGTTTTCTTGTTCTTCCATTGCAAGATATGATGTCCCCCCTTGATTCCCAACACAAGCATGCCATGTCCTGGGGTCACGGTGACATCTCTGTAATAAATGGTATAAGATGGCGAATGGAAACATAGGTGAGTCTCGAGGGACCGACCAACCTCAGCCTACACCTAGAATGGAGTTCACTATAACGATGTAAGGCCATTGGGCCGATCTAATTGCCTCATGTTTACCGAACTTAATATTATCGAGAGATGTTTTCTATAATTTGGTCTCCCTAATATGACATGTCACACATATCACGTATTGCTTATATATCACATCGCATGCAAATATATATACATATCTAGTATTTGTATAGCAATCCGTTAGATGATCATGGACCACAACCCTACTGTATGATTAGGCCGGAGCCAAAGAGGGGCCTAATCACTCACATCAAAAGATCTATGTATTACAAGCGATTGCATCTACATGCCCTTTGCGGATTCGCCCGTCGTTTTCGGTCGCTCGTCGACATCTTGATGCATCTCCATACATCAGGACGTCTGCGTCTCGTGGTCCCGCTATCATCCCACGCCTCGGCCATTCCCTCATGTGATTACAACTTAATCATAGGCACACAGGGACGACAATAAAGCAGAATATAATGGAGGTTACAAGACCTCAATAATAATAATCACAAGTACGCACACATCACCGCGATCCGTGATCCGTCACATCATACATCACATGTATAAATAATCATCATCATGTGGGACTACTAGATAATAATAAAAATAATAATCAACTAAACCTTTTATTAATTAATATTTTTTTAAATGGGGGACATGTAGGGAATTTCTTTTAATTCCTGGCGGTATTTTCATAATTTGGAAAAAAAAAGTTTGGAATTTCTTAAATTCACGGGGCAAAACTGTCTTTTGCCCAAAAAACCCTAATTCAACTGGCCGCCGCCACCTCGCGCCGGCGGCATGCAATAGGCGAGGGCGGGGCAATGCCTCGTCATAGGGACATTCGCCGGGCGTTGCTTCATGGGCGATTACACCCATGGCGGCCGCAAGAAAGCCGGTAACGCCTGTTGGCGACCGCCGGGCGGGGTTTTGCCGATTAGAACGGCGGCTATGGCCGGGCCTATGATGGTAAACCAGCGAAAATAAGCGTTCCGCTGGCGCCCTCTGCCGTGAATTCGGGCATGGCATACCCCAATGGTGGCTGACCCGTCTTCCTCGCTGTACAAGGTAGCCAGCCCGACGGCTACCGGCTGCAGCAGCATCTTGGCCGACATTGTGGTGCAGTGTTCGGTTGGCTTATTGTTTGCATGGTCACAGACATAGAATCGAGGGGCAACAATGGCGCCTTCCTTTTTTCGTCCAGCGTTTTGGCGCCAATATTCTTCCTAAACACAACACGCATTGAAAACCAATCATTCGCATTTAACAACCCGGCTCGATACCCTTTGTTGGGAATCATAAGGAAGATCATATCTTGCCCGGCGGATGAACAAGAAAACAAAAATTCGCATTCCCAAAGATTGGTCTGTCGTCTAAGAAGATTGGAAAAATCCAAGAAACACAAAATCATGGAGCAGAGATTGTGGGGGTTGCCTAGGGGAGAGATCGTATATCCTTGTTTCCTTCGCATCCTTAGGAGAGGGTGAAGAGGAGGTCAGCGTCCTCTCTCGCGGTGATCCTGGCAGGGGTTATGACGACCCTCTCAAAGCTTCGAGGCCTACGAGGTGGAGAGGAGAGGAGAATAGGAAGGGCAAAGACTCTAGCCTATGAGGGTTTGTGAATGCCAGATGGAGGCGACTGGGAGGGGGGGGTAGTGCGGTGATTAAAAACTTCTGATTTTTAAAAAAATCTTTAGTATGATAAAAGTGGAACTTGACAAGCTTAATCTTGGCGTATATTTAAATATGCTAGCAAAAAGTAATAAAGGTAAAACATATAAGAAGGTTTGCAATAATGTAAATAATAATTGGCGCAAAACCAGATCCACATACATTTTAGAGAGTGGTTGGATAAATGACCTACTCCGCTTGCGAGGCCCCTCTTGATGAGGCTCCCCACCTTCAGCTGCAAGCTTCTTGAAATGGAAGGGTAACCTACCCTCTTTCAACTCTTACTGGCGGTTCACTCTACAGATTTTTAGAAAAGAGATAAGGTGAACACTAGCAAATTGAAAAAGAAAGACAAGCTAACACTTTTCTAAGACCTTTCTCAAACTCTTGCTCAAAAAAAAGTTGTGTTATCACTGAGATTTGAGGGGGGGTATTTATAACCTGAAGGGATTCAAATTTGGGCTCCAAAATTCAAATTCTCTTTGGGTTCCCGATCTTTGGCCGGTGCCACCTTCCAGGCCAAATAGAGGTGCCACCGCCCGACCTAGGAAGTGTCACTGCCTCTTTGTCACTTGTTTGCTTACTCTTTAGCCCTTGGTTTGGCTTTCTTTTAGCCCAAACCGTAAAATATTTCCCCAGATATGGGGATTAGTTATCTTCTTAATCTAATCTATTCTAAGTGAACTACATAACAAAACACATCTAAGCAATTTATTAACCGCTAACGTCAGCCTTCTTGTATGAAGCTTTTCGACAGAACTTCCTTCGTGAGGTCCAAGCACTTTCCCTCGAACTTGTGATGACTTTAATGAGTAGCTGGAGACTTCTGCGATCTCTGCCCATCTCGACCATCTCTTCGGCGAACTTCCAACAGTTCCGATTTCTTCTACGTTGGTTCAAAGCGACATCTCGGTTTCCATTCTTGAACTCTTAAACATTCATCGAATTCGACTTCCGTTATACTTGCTTTGTGTTTTACGTTTGTCGTGATTAATCCTGCACACTTTCCAATAATATGGATTAGATCAAATAACCCATCAATTGATTTTGTCATCCAAAACCGGTGATTCAACAATCTCCCCCTTTTTTGATGATGACAATCCTAGTGATACTTGAGAGCAAACATAACTCCCCTATTCATATGCCATATTATGAAGATAAAAAATACTTGGAATTCCATCCCATTGGATTCAGCATAACCGAATAAGTTCTAAACTTATAGAGCTTATCATTGATCCTCATTAAACAATAGTAGTACAAAACTTCTATAAAGCGAAGTTTCTTGAGGGTTTCAATTCTTGTGTAGTTCACCTAGATGGGTGGCACCTAAGCTTCACGGGTTATGAAAAGGAGGCAAGAAGGCATGGTAAGGCAGTATAGAAGGACGGAAGCTATTCCCTATAGCCTGCGTGGAAAACCTTATTTCGATCAAGTTTAGAAATGAAACAAGTGTTTGCAGGATCATAGCGAGAATCACAACATGTAAAGAATTAAATAATATTCCGAGCAGACCGGTCATATGGAGGAATCGCCAACACAAGCTATCGAGGTGGAAGAATTCCACATCCGATCTAACCAAAACTTTAGCCCAACCACACTTGATTGGACGGGGTAAACCTCCGTCACAGAAAAGCCAAGATCCGTGAGCAGTTATGGTCAAGTCCACTGGCGAATAACGCAATTAGCAAGAAAACCAAACCCCTTGCTTCTTGGTGAGCATCAAGTAGCGGTTAATCACTAATGAACACCATGGGACATGGATAAATCGTGAGATGCTGAAAATTCCAAAACACATTATGTAAATCGAAATAACACAACGCCATTGACCAAAATCAACCAATTGAACTATTTTTAAGCTAAATCGCGACATCACGTACGATGAAAAAGCAGAGACGATCACCTAGACTTGGCCGCATAGTGGTGTTACTTGGCCCGGCGAAATGATACCCTAGATGCCAACCAGCGACTGGTAAAAACTGTCCTGGCACTGCCCTGAAGCGAATGACAACCGACTTGCACCTCATCAGCATGAATTTCTGCAATAATATTAAATCAGGTGGGTGCAGCAAAATTCAAAAATCATAAGCTAGGCTTGGCGGCCCCATACAGTTCAAGTAAAAACTTTCATTAAGAAGAAAGATGGGTGAAACGGAATACTCCCTTAACGAGGGTGCACAAAACTCACCAACCTGGTCCGGCACATTAGACAGCGGACACATGTGTTTATAGATTTGAAATGAACGGCCGCAGTATAGCCTAAGAGTCATTACAGTCTTGGGATGTTTCAACCGCGGCAACTTCTTGCAGAAGAATGTCATCGGTTAGTCTTTGGGTTTCTCTAAGGAACCACCCTCCTCCATCCTCATTCAGGGCCTAAGGATGGGACAAACCTTATTAGCGAGGACAAGAGGAGAGGGAGGTGAGACTAATAAGAACGATTCTAGCTTGGGGTGATCTATTTGGGGGATGGGCCTCTTGGAGCTTCATGGGGGTTCGTCCTCAATTGCTGCTTTCAAAGGAGGCAGAAAAGATTCATCTGTGCTTGTTAAAAGATGATGAATACATGACTATTTGAGCTTCTAAACCTTAACTCCTAATATGACTCTACTCGAGGGCTCCTATTCCTTTACAACTCCCTAATGCTTCTCTACCAGAATAATTCTAGCCTGGGACTCCTAACCTAAAAGCAGGCCTCTTCACCTCTTTTAATAGGGGTTTGCTAGTGGGTTATTTTATGAATATGCCCTCACGATTAGGACTCTCCCTGGCTGGAGTCTAGCAGTTCCACCCTCTTGACCGACCTTGTGTCCTCGAGGCGGGATTCCATGAACTTCGAGGCTTAGGGTCTTGACTCACCGTATGATTACCGTGTGGCGTCTTGATAATGCATTTCAATGCACTAGTACTTGATGAAGGGCGTCGGCAGCGCATCCGCGATCTACTTGTTCGAGGATGGCTTGTGGTTGAGCTTGAATAACTCCATCCTCCGATGGTTCTTCGGCCGGTTGGATGCAGGGTGACTTTCGTGTTCTCCCAACGGACCAGGCGTGACATGTGGAAAACGAGGGTGAATTTTGGCATCCTGGGAATTTAAATGCATCGCCATGACTCCAATACACTATGTGATCGGTGGGGAGCCCGTAAAAGAAGCAGTAGGGAATATGCTTTCATGGGCTAGTGTGATGATTGCTTGGCAACAAGCTGTCAAACGAGAATAAGCCAATCTCTTGAAAATTCTCTTTTTGCTAATAGTGTATCGACTTTAGCGCCCCGTTCTAATGACGGTGAAGAGATTATCCTTAACAATTGTAGGAATTTGTCATGTCAATCCGATTCTTGGTGGAGCCTGATCTACCTTGTAGAGACGTTACATACTTTGGAATGCGGGGGACGTTATCCGATGCTTCGTGAACACGTTTGGTAGATGAATGATATGGTATTATACCACCATTAGGCCCGGAAACCATTTAGCCTACTCGCTGGCGGTCGTGGCGGCTGCCGAAGGTATGTCTCAAACTTTTGTTCGGTGGCCGTCGGTTGTGGATGATACATTGTGCTCATCTTGAGTTTGGTAACATGCTTGAAGTAACTACGTCCAATTTACGGTGAAGATCCTATCACGATCATTCCTGGCGGACGCTTGGCATCCATGGAGTTTAACAATATTTTCTATAAATCTGGGCATTATAAAAAGCGATGGGGATTTATACGACACAAAAAATAAGCATATGTACGTGAAATTCGTCGACCACCGCGAGAATTGTGCTTTTTACTTTGGAAGGTGGCGACCGCCGATGAAGTCCATGGAGATGTCATCCACAGAATGCGGTATGGGTAGTGGTTGTGGTTCCACCGGACTTGTCAGCTATTTCACCCTTGTCTTTACGTTGACATACATCATTGTGCCACGTATTGACAATAATTTTTTTTATTTCTCTCGATAAAATTTTTGCTTCCTCTCTTTATTGGGGTTCTCGAATCGAGTTACTTCTTTGAAGGTGTATTGAACCATTTCATGCGTGATGATTTTTTGATCTTGAGAATTCGGTATAAGCACAATCCTGCGACCTTTATGACATGAATCTCCCGAATCCCAAGTGTGGTGAGCTATTGCGCGGGTCCCTCGAACACACTGATCGCGATCTTTGGATCCTTCTTTCTTCCCCTAATGTCATGAGGAAGTTGGTGGTAGGAAGGGAGAGTAGTAAAAGCAACTGTAGGTAGCTATGAGAGTGCGTCTGTGATAACGTTTTCTTTCTCTTTTTGTAGAAATAATTTCCTGTCGATCAATCCAGAAGTTTGGTTACACCTTTTTCTTTCAGGGATGATATCTTTTGCTCTAAAAAAATACTTGAGGCTTCTACGATTAGGTTTTAATTTGAAATGGCCGACCACGTCAATAGGGTCTCCACCTCTCGTTCTTCGCGTGTGATCTCATGTCATATTTTGACATATTTTGATGGAAGGGAGATAATGTCTTCTTGATGTATACAAGTGGTGCGACCATCTCTTGCATTAGAAACGACTCTAATTCGACTTCGAATGCGTTGGCCTCAATGATGAAGATGTTTGAAATGCATTGCTTTAACATCGTGCGTGCGTCGTGGTACGCCTTAAGATTTTATTAGAAACAGCAGGAAGCTTTGTCGAGCCATTGGAAGGCATCTTTTTCTAGTAAGAAAGTGAGGATGCTTTGATCTTCCCAGTCATAACAAATTTTGGTAGTAGCCCGTTAGTCGAGGAACCGGTATTATTATTTCCGTTCATTGGTATTGTATGCGTTAACCCCGATTTTTTACGTTTGGTCACAGTCATCCTCCTGCCTTGATATTATATTACTTGATGATTTAGCGCTGAAGCACAAGGTCAAATGCGGCGTTAAGCTGCAAAGCGTAGTGAAGCTAAAATATCTCAAAAATATATAATGAATTAATAAATATATTATTTAAATTTTAAATAAAAATATATAAATTAATCTAATAAATATAAATACTATACTAGTATCTGATAAGTATCTTGTTAACAATATACTATGCTCGAAAGAGGGAAAGTGTAAAGAAGCGTGAAAGACGAAGGTGTGAGAAAAGCGAGGAAGCGGCGGCGGTTATGACGGCAACGATGATATGATAGCATTCGCAACGGCAACAACTCGCGAGGGCGGTAATAGTAGCACCGGCGTGGCGTGAGGAAAGCCGAGGGTAGCAGCGGCGAGCGATGCTTGATAGTAGTAACAACAGCGAAGCGAGGCGAAGCTTGTGAAGTGGTTTCTATGGCACCATGATAGCAGCGGCTGGCGGCATGATGCGGTAGTGGTCGCGGCCGGTTTCAATAACAATGTAGCAACCAGCCCGAGAAAGAACAACTTGACAATAGCGTGACAATAGCATGAACGGTGGCTTGGCGAGGGGTTAGGGTTGGGGGAAGTCGCGATACTCCAGGAACTGCTTTAGTTGGTTCGATTGAACCAACTAAAAGCATACCGATGGCTCGAGACCTTAACTATTTGGATTCGGTCAACGGTTAACAATTTCGCCCGACGCGCGGCACCTAGGCTCGAGGAGGCGCCCAATTTCGGCGACTTAGGCTGGTTTTGCTGAAGTGTCTGCGGCACTATGTCGGTCAAAATTCGACCTCCCCGAAAGGCTCAGTGGTCCCGCCGAGACCTACAAGAGAAGCGGAAACGAAAGCGGTTACCTGGGATCGCTGGCAAAACATCTCGAAAAACACTTTTATAGACAATGCAATTAACGAGACTTTTCACAAAGCTACGACAGGTTACCACCGACAAAGGGGTAAAATGATCCATTCACGGACGGAAAATCTGTGGCGTGTCCGGCAGCTTATTTACAAGCCTAAAGGCACCGAAGCCCAAACTAAAATGGGATATTAAACGTCACACGTAACATCTGGCATATCGCAAAGGTTTCGACGTACATAGCGTTATATCAAACATCGTGTTTAGAAGTTTGTCCGAGTGACGTTCTCCCCACTTATTCCGACGTCTCATCGGCGGCTGTCAATGCATTTCTAGCCTCTCTTGGAGTCTTAATCTTACCGCTCTGAGGCTGCGATCGTCTCTTGGCTCCCGGTTGCTCTCGGCTAGCGTTTTTTGATAATCGTCAACCTTTGATGCTTGGCGCTGACTTCATGATGACTTCGACTCTGGTGTGGGATTGAGCGAGTTGTGTTGATCCCACGGTGGTTCTGGATCCTCGAGATGAAGAAAGAACCATCACTATTTTCATGATCTCTCGAAATACCTACGTCTTTGCATTTGGCTTGGGTGGATGCTGTTGGAGAATTCGTAACGGCGTGTCTGTGGTGGAATTCGCATCCTTACGAAATTTGCTTTCATTGTCTTCTTTCACTTGAATTTGCGTCAAGTAGGTTAGCGTCACTTCCCTTCGATTGGCATTTAGTTGAAAAATGGCCGGACAATCTGCAGCTGATATTGCCCGATCCATTAGTGGTTTTGACAACTATTCTTCGTTATCTTGAAGGGTCTTTGAGCATGTCGCGAGCTCCTCGTTGGATAGATAAGAAGGTGGGGAATTTTCGGTTTTGCCGTTCTCTTAGAGGATTGGTTACTTGAGTTACTCAGTTGCTAAGCCTCCTCCATCGGTTGTTACTAACCTGGTAGTTCGCCGCACCGCTCTTTTGCTTTCGCGCCAAAACGCGGAAGTGTTTGCACTCGCTAGTTGAGTTAGCTAACGTGATTCACCTACCGATGCCATTGAACACGGAATGGGAAGTTTTCACCTGACTTGGAGCAATTCTCTAATAGATTTGGTGCCTCTGGGATTATGCAGTGCTTCTCCATGACCACCACTGCCTTTTCCTCCCCACAGTGGCGAATTTTCTATAGATGTGTCTTGACTACTTAGTTCTTGATGGTGCACTCTTGCATGACCGAGGGAAGTCCTCACTTTGACTATCTTGATGAAACTCGTTGACCGATTCTTCACAGTTCTGGCCTCGCCCGCCGACTTTGTCTTGGGTGCCCGGGTTTGCCTCTGGCATTGCTCCACCTCACCGACCTTTCCGACCAGCTCCTCCCTCCATGAAAAGCGAGGTTCCCGATGACTTTCCGAATCTAGCCTCTGCCAGTACCGTATTGCCATGCCGTATGCCCTTTCTCGTATTTTCGGCATGCGTCCTTTTCTTCGCGATCGTTAGATATGCCCTCGTGGTACTCCTCGGTTCACGGCCTCCGTTAGCGATGCTTATTTCAGGTAGCTAAGTCCCTCTGGGACTGGATGGATTGCTTCCTTCTTCGACCCACAACCCCATTGACCTCGTGTTTCGGCGACTCCCTTTGGTCGATGGAAAAAACCAGGCTAACTCCGTCTCGTGGCCTCTGCCATCACTTTGTAAGGTTGCGTGGTTTATGTTCTCCTTAGCTTCCTTTGGTAGCAATGTTAAACACTGCGACCGCGTCCTCGACTTTTAGCTCCCATGGCGAATATGAGCTGCGGGCGATCGACTCCTCGGCCCCGCTTCCGATCATGCCATTTGTATGATCGAGTCCACCGTGGGACTCACGCGGTACTTAGATTAGAACTTTTTCCGCGGTGGAACCGCGACCCCCCGTATCTTGATGGCCGACCTGCTTTGCTCAGAATCGCAAAATCGATGCTGTGGCGGAAGACGCCTGCGCGATTGCCGTAACTTTCACTCGCGAATCCGTAGCCCTTCTTCGAATTGGGTGTTGTTCCGCAGGATGGACTTGCCAGGTAGCTCTGATGTTACCTCGGTATGATCTAGTCCCTCGCGGGGCTGGGTTGGTAGCGTCAGGTACCTGACATTCCCGCCCGATCAGCTACACCGTGTCGCCCTCGGTGACATCTCGATGCGATTCGATCCTTGTGGGATGAACTTCGAATTGTGAACCCGCCATTATTGGCCTCGCACTTGTCAGCGGGGGGTCTCTCTTCCTGCTCCGATTTTGTTAAGCTCCTTGTGACGATCGACCCTTCGTCCACCCACTCTTGGGTCACACCTGATGAAGCAGCGGCCAGGGGCGTTCAGGTTAGCCTGGTAGCTCCACGGTCTCTCGACTTTCTGGCGCAGTGGTACACCATTACGGATCACCGGTCGAACTGCGGCCCCGATCCGGCTGAATGGCTACCTTTATAGCGAATGACACAACCTTGTGGCGTATTCTTGAAGTACCTACTCGTCCTCTTGCCAAGTATGCTAAACCTTGAATTGATCCCAACCCTCATGGTGGGTAAGCCTTGGTTATTCGTGATGCTTTCAGGAGATAAGGTCGTGTGCCCAACTTCCCTTGCGTCTTTGGCACCATGCAAGATGATCTACTCACGTGGAATGAATTGACTTTATTGTCACGGACTTAGGCTGGTTTTGTCCAAAGTGATGCGAGCACCCATGCGTGTCAGTCCTGAGATTCGACCTCGAAGCCTCCATGGGTCCCTTAGGTCCCCTGAAAAGCAGGACGAGGAAAAAGGCCTGCTTGGGATCCTGAGCGTCATCTCAGAAAAACACTTTATGAACAATGCATTACAAAGCAAACTTTACACAAGCTTCTGAGAGCGATTTGCCGCAAAGGTAAAATGGTCATTCTGGTCGAAAAATCTCTGCGGCGTGTCCCGCGTGACACAACCACTTTATTCTGACCTAAAGCGACCCGACCAGCTAAATGGGACCATCGAGCCTTGATGCGTCCCCACATTTGTCGATGCATGAACGTGCAGGCTCTGAGACATACATAAGCATTACGACCAAACACCTATTTAGAAGTTTGTCAGTGACATTCTCCCAACAGTGTATGGCGTCCTACCGTTAAAACTGCTATCTTCTTCTGACTCTCGCCTCGCGAGTCTTCCCGATCTTACACTCCAGTGCAATCGTCCGCAGCTCCCAATGCTCTCCATTGTTTCAGTTGTCGAACCTTGCGATCCGTGTCTTTGCTTGACATCACAATGACTCGACTCACGGTGTGGGGGGTGAGTTGTGTTGATCTTGTGGGATTCCTCTGGGATCTATCCCCGAATATGAAGGAAAAGAAGGCCGTCACTAACTGGTGATCTCACCAATGCCTGCGTCTTTGCTTGGGCGGGTGGATCTTTGTTGAAGCTTTGCCGGCGTCGTCTATGACTTTCGAAAGATTTGGGTCTTTCCTCCCGCAAAAGAATTTGCTTTCTTAACTTTAAAGCTTGGTTGTCGAAATCAGTAGGTTAGCGTCACTTCCGCTTCGATTGGCATTTTAGATTTGGGAAATGAAAAGACCAATCTCGATAATTGCGATCACCATTAGTGAGGATTTGACTTGACTGTGTCTTTATTATCTTGAAAGGTCTTTGAACTTTTTTGTGACTCCTCATTGGATGAATAAGAAGGTGGGTACTGATTTCGCCCGTTCTCTGTAAGGTTGAAAGCGAAAGGAGTTACTTGACAGCCTCCTGGGGTTGTACTCCATGCGTCGGTTGGTGGCCCTTACTTTTGCTCTTTGCTCGCGCTGCGAAGTATTTTGTGTTTACTCGCTGGTTGATTAGCTCGTATTCACCTTCGATACCGTTGAACTACGGAATGCGAAAGTTTTCACCCGACTTGGATAATTCTCTAATAGATTTGGTGGCCTCGGGATTTGCCGAGTCTTCTCCGTGACCACGCGCCCTACTCCCCGAGTTAGAGAAGATGCGACGCAACGTCTTGACTACCGTTCTTTAGTGGGTGCACTCTTGCATGACGAGGGGAAGTCCGCCACTTTCGACGTATCTTGATGAAAACTCATTGACAGGAATCTTACGGTTCCTTGGCCTACACCCTTGACCTTGTCTCGGTCCTTGGGGTTTGCCTCTGCGTACTCCACCTCCTGAAACCTTTCTGACCAAAGGCTCCCCTCCATGAAAGCCGAGGGATCCCATGACTTTCGCGAGGTCGCCTCTGCTTGATACCGTGGCGTATTTACTACAGCATCTTGTCGCTTAAGCCTGGCGTCTGCGTCCCTTTTCTTCCGCGATCCATTAGAAATGTCTACATGGCACTCTCTGAGTCCACCTCCGTTCTTGATGCTTGATTTTTCAAGGTAGCTAAGTCCCTACGGACATTAAATTAAGCTTCCTACCCCTTAGGCCCCCCCGACCACCTACGGTGTTCTCCAAAGCGGGTCCAGATGCGGTCGATGGAGGCAGGCTGCCGACTCCCATACCGCGCCTCGCCGTCGTTGGCCAGGGGTTTGCGATTACGGTTCTCCTTAGCTTCCTTGGTAACAGCGTTAACCACTGAGCCTTGTCCTCGACTTGTCGGACTCCCATAGCGAATATGAGCTGAGCCGGTCGACTCTCCAGTTGCCGATCGTACACGTATGAGTCGAGTCCCTCCGTGGGACTCGCTGGTACTAATTCCAAACTTTTCTCTTGGTGAACCACCCCATTATCTTCGATGACCAGGCTTTTAAATAGATCACGAAATTCGATGCCGCGTCTGGGGAAGACTGCGTCTACCATGGCTTTCACTCATGAATCCATGGCAGTCTTGCCGTCATGTTGTTGTTACTTAGGAAGTGGAGCTTCGGGTAGCTCCCGATCGTACCTCAGGTATGATCCTGAGTCCTCGGCGAGACGAAAGTGGTGTGTCGCGTTGCCCTGAACTATTCCACCCGCGATCCATTTTGCACCGTAATGGCCTCGATGACATCTACATTGCATCGCGATCCTACATTGGAAACTTCAATTGTGAACCCTCCGTGGCCTCTGCCGATAAATGAGGGTCTCCTCATGCTCCGATTTTTGTTCGCTCCTCGTGTCGACCCGTCCACCCACTCTTGGGTCACACCATGGGCTTGCAGCTCTGGGGGCGGTCAGGTAGCTGGCTCCCAAAGTCCCCCCGATTTGCGATTAGTGCACCGTTGTGGATCTGGGCCTCACCCTACCGACACAATCTTCGACTGCGCCCACGCCTCGCTTTACCAGACAATTAACAACAACGTGGCGTATTCTTGAGTACCACCCTCGCATCCTCTTGCCCGTCTTTAAACGCCGATCCCGACTTAGCCTCATGATTGAGTGTATGGTTTTCTCCATCAATGCTCCTCCAGGAGATAAGGTGCATGTAATGCCCGGCTCCCGCCGTCTTTGGCACCATCTCGAGATATGAGTCCTTTCGAGAATGAAGGACCCGTAGAACGACATGATCTTACTCTTGCCTACGCAGTTGATGTCATGACCTCGTCAGGAAAGCGGCGATGCCTCGCTCATGTTCCGACTTTTGTCTTTGGCTCCCTTGACTGACGGGTACTTCGCAGTTACACCAGGATTGCTCCCCTCGCTTTGCATTGAGTTGATGGTGGCCCTCGGCCCACCATTCCGCGGTCGACCCTCCCTTGAGATCAAGTGTCGGCTCGAAGTGTGCCGCCGTTTGTATTGCCTTGGGGTCGCTCCCCCCCGTCTGCATCTCGTCCACGATGTCCACCCGATCGTTCATCGGTGTCGTCCTAAATCAAACTTGCTCAACATTCGATTGAGCTTAGGTGTTGTTGTTTGTTGAGGTACTCCTCCTCGACTTGAAGATCGTCCCACATGATTCTCCACGGAGGCGGGGACTTATCCCTCACGGATAGCGTCCCATTGAACAACGTCTCTCTGGTTTTGGAGACCACCATCCTTGGACTACTCCGATCTCTTGAACAAAGCGTGCATTTTGTTACGCCTCTGCTGGCTTACTTGCTGAATTGCGAGCTCCCGGCGTCTGATCGGCCGCACCCCCGAGGCCTAACAACATCGCGAACTGGTTGCACCGTTCACCTCTGCGGATGTGTGTCGCTGCGTCTTAGAAGAAAGTTTTCGATGCTCCGTGGCGGGGTTTTGGTAGCAGGATAACCGCGTTCGATAGTGCGTCAGTACAACCCGTGTAGTGCCGATTCTTGAGCTAGCAATTCCCCTTTACCTGCAGTGAGGCTTTTCGTAACTCTTTTGATGCGTTGACGGCTTCGTTCCACCTTGTATGGTCGTCCTTTACTGGCGCCTACGCTTGCCTTGGCGCCATCGAGTATGGTTAAGCGTTGAGCGTGCTTCCAGGCTTCAACCATCGACCTTTGATGGCGCCCGGCGTTCTTCAGAAACTTGCGTTCTACCGTGGCGCCTCTTCTTGGCGAAGGGTTGTGATTCCTGCGAATGCCCGATCTCGATGCGTTCTTTCCGAACGACTCCTCTTCCCAACATCGTGCGGATTTTCCCCCACGGTCGCGATGTCTTGGCCCGTCTCAGCCTTGGATCTGCTTCAGGTCCCCCACGTTTTGCGTGCTAAGTGTTTATGAGTCTTGTCAGCTCGATACCATCTGTCATGGGACTTATTTGGTTTTTGATAGATGCGGCACCCTTCTCGTGTCCGTCATGGTCGACCTCCCGAAGCTTCCGCGTCCCCTTAGGTCCCCAAAAAAGCAGGGACGGAGAAAAGGCCTGGCAGGATCAGCAGCAAAGCATCTCGAAAAAACACTTTATAGACAATCGCAATTACAAGCAAACTTTCTGAAGCTACGAGAGGTTACACCGCAACAAAGGGTAAAATGGTCCGTTAGAGACCGAAAATCTCTCGCGCGTGTCCGCGGTACTGACCTTTATTCTGAAGCCTAAAAGCGACCCGCAGGCCAACTAAAATGGGAACATCGAGCCTTCGGTAGTCCCCCCTACATCTTGATCGTGAGCATTACCCCGAACAGGACATACGTAAGCATTACATGAACAAACACCACGTTTGAAGTTTTCGAAGTGACACCTTTATGGAACAACATGATCCTGCTCTTGCCTGCGCCAGTTCGTATCCTTGACCTCATCGAGAAAGCATTATACCTCGCTCGTGTTCCGTCTTACATCTTTGGCTCCTTAAATGCGGCTTGGGTGCCCATGAGGTTGTTCCCCAGTTGCTTTCGCTCCGTTTTTTTGCGTTGGGTTGATGGTGGCCCTCGGTCCGCCATTCAACCAGTTACCCCCCGTGAGTTTGATCTCATGCTCGACTCAGTATGCCTTCGTTTGTGTTGCTTTGGGTCTCTCCCCTTGATCTGTGATGCATTGATCATTCTCTCGGCTAAAGATAAATGCGACGACTCCGGCGCTTGCTGGAATCATTGAGCCTTAGAGTTGTTGTTTGTTGGGTACTCCTCCTCGACTTGTGAGTCGTCCCCGCGTAATTCTCCCTACTGGGCGGGACTTATCCTCACGGATAAGCGTCGTTGAAGCAATATCTCTCTTAGTTTGAACCACCATCCCCTTGGACTACTAGATCTGAACAAAGCGTGCGTGATTACGCCTCCTATAACTGCCTTGCTGAATTACAACTCCGTCTGATGTTGCGCACCCCTCGAAGCCCCTAGCAACATCTTGGAACTAGTTGCACCCGCCCGACTGGACAGGGATTATCCTTTAATCTAGAAGAAAGTTTGATGCTCCCGTGGCGCCGAGTTCCCAGGATGCGCCTTGGGATTCCGAACGATGCGTCGACCCATTGAAACCGTACCCGGAGTGCATTCTTGGACTAGCGATTCCCTCGTGAGTTTCTGCGTAATTCTTTTTTTGCGGTGGTTGAGCAACTTCGTTCAACCTTGTATGGTCTCGTCGCCTGGCGCCCTACCAATTTTGCAGCGAGCACACCATCAAAGTATGGTTGTCGGCGTCGGACGTAGCTCGAACTTCGGCAAATCGACCTTTGATTAAACTTGGCGTTCTTCCGGCTTGCACGTTACCGTGGTGCCTCTTGGCGAAGGGTTGGCCCGTTCCTCGAATGCGATTCCGGATCGGCTCATCCTCGACTACTTTCCCCTATCTCATTGCGTTTTCCCCCAAGCGGTCGCAGGTGTCTTGGCGCCTTTCAGCCGGCCGATCCCAGGCGTTCTAAATCTTTAAGTGTTTATGGGTCTTGTCATCCTCGATATCGTACTGTCACCGGACTTATTTGGTTTGCCTGAGTCGATGCGGCACCCTTGCGTGTCCGTCAGTAAAGGTCGGCCTCCAGAGATCCGGTCCCCCAAAGACCCACAAAGAAAACGAAGCGGAGCTTGCCCTTTTCGGGATCCCTGGCAAGCGTCAGAAACACACTTTATAGATAATCTGGAACAAACCGGACTTCTGACTCACGAGCGATTCTATGATAGGGTAATTCTGAAGAATGAAATTCTCGAAAATCTCATCGTGTCATGACCCTGACCTTTATTCTGAAGCCCTGGCGGCCTGACCAAACTAAAATGGGACTATTAAGCCTTGATTAATCCCCTGCGTCTTTGTCTGGCGTGAGCATTACCTGCGCGGACGTAATGGCATAAGCGTTACATCAACATCGTTTGAAGTTTGTCAGGTAATGGCGACACCTCTTTGAAGCGTCTGCTTTGGGAAATGAAGTGAGGCGATTGGACTCGCGCCTCGCCTTACCTAAACCTCGGAAGGTCGCCTTTTTTAAATCACTATATATTGCCCGAGGTACTCTGCTTTTCTTTGGAGAAAAGCGCACTTTGGCTACTTAACAAAAGATTATTCTCGAAGGATCGTCAACAGGCACGTAAATCTTTGAAAGTGGTCTGAAGAAGGGCGTAAATGAGAATGTCATTGAAAATACCTGAATTACGAAGAAAGCTTTCAGAAAAAATACTCGTTCGTGGGACTTTGAAGGTTGAAGGAACGTAGTGAGTCAGGCATTACCGAAGTTAATGATGGATTATGTGCGGAATACGGTTTTTTGAAATGTAATTTCCGTACGAATTTGGTAGTAGCAGGATGGGAGATCCCGACCGTGAAGGCTCGAGCTCCACACAACTTCATCAAGAAGTTAAATCCCTGCTTGGTATTGGGTACTTGTCGCCCGGCGGTGATATCGTTTAAAAAATTCGGTGGTCGATCG
Organism: Musa schizocarpa; assembly: GCA_900464855.2. Lineage (NCBI taxonomy): Eukaryota > Viridiplantae > Streptophyta > Magnoliopsida > Zingiberales > Musaceae > Musa > Musa schizocarpa. Next base: position 40,137 of record UBIG03000085.1, read on the forward strand.
CGTCGCCAAGATCCTTAGCACTGGCGTTACAAGTAGCGCTCCGATTGAGAATAGGCTATGACAGCCAAATCACCCCTGTTTGACATCTCCTTTCTTTGATCTTTGATTTACCGTCCTTATGCAGAGGTGAGGATGTCGATGCGATCAGTGTTAGTTGGTGGACGCGGAATGAGATTAAAATCAGATGGTGCGTGTTGTGGTAGGGAGGAGGAGGGGAGGAAAACGGCACGGCTCGGCAAAATCGACAATTCAATTGTGGGCGGTGCAATCTTGATTATTTTTTCTTTCCCTCGGTTGTGTTGGCGGAAAATGAAAAAGCCACCATTTACCTTATCACGAAACTTTTCTCCACGTTGTCGCGGGGACTTACTGTTGGTTTTGCCCAAAGTCGTCGCGAGCACCTGCAAATGTCGGTCCACTTGGTCGGTAGCCAAACCTCCCGTGGTCCCTTAGGTCCCATGAAAGAAGCGAGCGGAAAAGGCCTGCTCGGGGATCCGGCGAGCAAACATCTCCGAAAAAAACCACTTTGCTGGAATGCAATTACAATTGAAACAAGCTTCACGGTGATTTGCTGCAAAGGATAAAAATGGTGCATTAGGGCCAGAAAATCTTTCAGCTACGTGTCCACATGACACTGACCTTTATTACAACCTAAGCGACCACCGACCCAACTAAAAATGGGACTATTAAGCTTTGGTGCCCCTCTACATCGCGTACAAGGGGCATGAACGTCTTAGAAAAGACCGGACGTACATAAGCGTTACATCGAAACATCGTTTGAGGTTTGTGGTGACATTCTCCCCAGCTTATCCCTTGACGTCCTCGTTGAAGCCTTTGTCGGCTACTATGACTCCGCGCTGTTGATCTTAATCTTACGCTCGGCCTCTGATGTGTCTTTTGACTCCGGTTGCTCTCATTGCGTTTTTTTGAGTAATGAATCTTTTTGATCGCCATCTTTGCTTGACTCACAGTGCTCCGATTCCGAGGTGTGGGGTTGGTGAGTTGTGTTGATCCTTGTTGATTCTGCGGATCCTTGAATGAAGGAAAAGACCTCCTTCTTGATCTCATCTCAATGCCTCGTCTTTGCTTGAAGCCGGGTGGATGCTTGTTGAAGCTTTTAACGAGCGTCATCTCGAACTTACCGGAAGATTTGGGCTTCCCTCCGCAAAATTTGCTCGTTGACTCTTCTTTCGTAGTAGGTCACATCCAGTAGGTTCGTCACCCGCTTTGATTGACATTTGGTTGGGAAATGGCGGACAATCTACTCTGTTAACAACGATCCACCATTGGTGAGGATTTGACAACTATTGTCTTGGGTATCTTGAAGGGTCTTTGAACTTTTTGAAACTCCTCTATTTGGATAGGTCTAAGAAGGTTGGGGTATTTTCGGTTTATTCGTTCTCTTAAGGGTTGAGAAGCCCGAGTTACCCCTCCTCGAGTTGTACTCCATGCATCGAAGGCGTTCTTGGCTTCGCTTTTGCTCTTTGCTCACGCCGGGCTGCCTGTTTGCACTCACTAAATTGGTTCTTCACGTGATTCACCTTCTGATGCCGTTGAACTTACGGAATGCAGGGAAGTTTTCACCCAACTGAGGTAATTCTCACAATAGATTTGGTGCTGGCAGGATTGTCTTAGTCTTCTCCATTAACCACGTATGCCTACTCCCACAGTGGCGAAGGTACAGCTGATCTTGGCCTGCCGTTCATAGTAAATGCGCTCTTTGCATGACGAAGTCCCTTCCTGACTATCTTGATGAAACTCGTTGACGGAATCTTCTGAGGATTTAGCCTCACGCCCTTGACCTTGTCTCGGTACTTGGGTTTGCCTCTGCATGCTCCCTCACCGACCTTTTTTACCCGACCAGCTCTCCCTCCATGAGAGGCGAGGGATCGATAACTTTACAGTCACCAGCCTCTGGTACCGTGACGGCGCCGCCCATAACACCTGTCGATCGCCGCTTTCGCGTCTGAAATCCCGCTTTCTTCACGATCAGGTAGAAATACTGTGGCACTCCTCAGGTCGCCTCCATTCGCGTGCTGATTTTGGGTAACTAAGTCCCTACGAGACCAAATTAGGTAACTTCCTAAGCCCCGCTTTGACCACACAGCGACACCTCGTGCTCGGCGGTCGGGTAAATTCGTTGGAGACGAGCGACTGTGGCAACTCCATTACGGCCTACGCCATGGCGTTGTGGGGTTTGCGATTACGTTCTCCTTAGCTTCCTTGTGGTATGCGTTAAGCTTACTGGAGCCTTGTCCTCATTTGTCGGGCTCCCTTAGCGAATGAGATGCGGGTAGTCAACTCTCGGTACGCTTGATCATGCGAGTCCCTCCCAGGATCACTGGCACTTCTGGGATTCGAATCTTTTCTCAGACCACAAACTCTGACATAACCAGTAGTTGCATCCGAATCGCGAAAATTCGATGCTGACGCGGAAGACCACCTCTATGATACCATGGCTTTCACTCGCGAATCGTAGCCCTTCTTGCCGTGCGTGTTCCAATCGGTGGAGCTTCCGATAACTCCCCATCATACCAATACGTCAGATGATCTAGTCCCTGAGACTAGGTTGTGGGAATCGCATTGCCGCGGCCCTGATCCCCACCACCGATCCATTTGCCGTGGCCTCATGACATCTCGACGCATTTCGATCGCCTCAGGAAAAAATTCGGTGAACCCTCCCTCCATTATTGGCCTCTGCCCAATATCCTTGAGGGTCTCTACCTTCATTTTGTTGGCTCTCACGACGTCGACCTTCGTCCACACCTTTGGGTCACACGATGCTTTTTGGCTCCGCCTTGGATCGCGATGCGCTTAGTAACTCCCAGTCCCCCCATCTCTCACCAAGTGGGCACCATTGTCTCAATCCGGGCTTCTCACCCTACTGACGCAATCTTCACGCTAGACACACTTCCTTTATAGCAACTTGAATAACTGTAACAACGTGGCGTATTCTTCAAGAGTACGCCTCTGCTGGTCCTCTTGCCGTTCAAAGACCTTGATCCCAACCTCGTTTCTCCAATTGAAATGCCTTGGTTCCTCCATCAATGCTCCTCCGGGAATAAGGTGCATGTACTTGAAGCTCCTTCGGTCTTTGGCACCATCTGGAGGAAGGTATTTCAGGTGGGGAGAATGAAGACCGCGACCGACATGATCTTATAGCACTTCAAGAGTTCATGTCCTTGACCTACGGGAGCAACGTGCCTCGCCTATATTCCAACTTTTTACGCCATGGCTTCTTACTTCACCGAGTTACACCCAGTTGCTAAAACCTGTCACTGCGTTCCGAGTTGATGGGCCCTCGTACCGTTCCACCGAATTGACTCTCCCAGTCTAGATCTCCGTGTCTGACTCTAAGTGTGCCGTTGTGTTGCCTTGGGTCACTCCCCAACGATCTCGCCAACGATCCACCAACGCATTCTCTCAAGGAGACCGAATGTCCAATCTCACGCTTCATTCCATCGACTTCGTGGAGTTGTTTGTTGAGGCGCTCCTCCTCAACTTGTGAGGTTAAGTCGCATGATTCTCCTTTCCGGAGTAGGGGACTTATCCTCCGATATGGCGTCCCGTTGAACAACGTCTCTCTTCGCCGGAGACCACCATCCCTTGGACTACTGGATCTTGAACAAAGCGCAGCATCGATTGCGCCTCCTAAACAACGCTGAATTGGAAACTCGGCGTCGATACAACCCCGGCGCACCCCTCCAAGGCCTATAGCATCAACTAGTTGCACTATTCAAATGCCTGGGATGTATCCTTTTCAGATGCCGAGAGAAAGTTTCATGCTTCCATGGCCAGCAGTTTTACGATGACAGCCTTGGGATAACCCGCGAACATTCCGTAGATCAGCATCTGACAATGATGCAGTACAAAATTGAGCTTAGCATTCCCCTCGCCCCGTGAAGCAGATGCGTCTTTTTCGTGGTTGAGCAACTCCCATTCTGCGTGGAACCGTCCTTTACGGCGCCCGCCGGTTTGACACCATCAAGCGATAGTTTGTCGGCGCTGGCTTTCGGCTCGAACTCGAACATCCAACTTATCCTAACCCGGCGTTCTTCCCGAGCATTCTTCCGTTTACCGTGGTGCCTCGCTGCTGGCGAAGGGTCAAAATTCCCTCCGAATGCCAACGGATGCCGACTCCTCCGGCGACTCCGTTTCCCACATCTTCATGTCTGCCTAAATCTGGTCATGCTACTGGATCGCTTCTCTAACACACCCCCTAGTTCCCATCGCTCAGATGGCAGCCTTTATTTATAAGCTGTCTCTGCCTGACACCATCTCATTACTTGACCACTGTTTTGCTGGAGTCATGGACTAGTCTCATTCTGCAAGTCACTTGAGAATTCGACCTCGAAGCCTCCCGTGGTCCCTTAGGTCCCCACAAAGAAAACGGAGACAGGGATGAAAAAGTGGGCCTGCTCGGGATCCACAAGCAAACATCTCGAAAAACACTTTATGAGCAACAAATTACAAACAGACTTTCCTAACTCTAAGGTTACGCAACGAAGGGTAAAGTGGTCCATTCAGACCTAAATCTCGCCGCGTGTCCCTTATTGACCTTTATTTACAAGCCTAAAAGCGTGCAGGCCAACTAAAATGGGACTGACTAAGCCTTTGGTGGCGCCTCATCGCATGAGCATGAAAATCGCGAAAAAGACACTGACGACATGGCGTTACATCGAACATCGTTTGAAGTTTGTAAAGTGACAATTAAATTGTTAAGAGGTTGATGCGTTCCCTTGACGTAGGATGATATGTTTGCTGGGTAGAATTTCATAATTAATTTCAGAGAAGTTCAAGACATCACTAGCGTGGGTCGACCATGCGAAACACGACCTTCATAGTCATCAGTGGTAGAGGGAAGAAGTTGTAATTTCTTGTCTCAGTACGGTAATAGTTTCACCCAATGGACATCTTTGGTGCTTTAGGAGTTCTTCGTGGCGACCTTTCGTCGAACTGGCGCAACTTCATGTGGGCGTCGTGAGTAACGACTCCAGTTCTTAAGTTATTAGTGATGCTACGTGTCGATGAACAAATGATCAGTTGTTTTTTGAAAGCCTCTAACTTTTCATGGTTTAGCGGTTTAACTCAAAGATAGTGTCACCAGAAGTCGATGGGTTATGGCTCTTTCTTCCGGCGTCTTCTTCTTGTGTTCAAGGCTATATTCCTGATGTTCAATGACCTCGCTCTTCTTCCTCTTTGGTTCAATCACAAAAGTCTCCTTTTCAAAGGATATGTTCCAGTGTGGCCAACGAATGCGTACAACATAACCTTTCACAGATGCTCTCAAAGCTCTTCTCTTGTCAACTTTTTGATGGGGGGGCTCGATTGTTGATAGTAGGGGGGGGGGGGGGGGGCTGAGGGCTTACATTGGTCGAGAGGGGGCGACTCTGAACCTTCGGGCTTCGTGGTTCAATCTCCTCTTGTCGTAAATGCGAAAAGAGATGGGGTCATGGCTTGTATGCGGTTGTGCGGCGGCTTTAACTTCTTCTGGGATCTCGGCTTCAAGACCTCGAAAGGTCCCTAATAGCATTTTTTTCAAACCAATCAATGAGAGTTTGATTAGATAACCTTTTAACCTTGGTTTTGGTACTCTGAATGGTGGAGTTTTGTGGGATCTTTTACTAGTTGTCCAGGTCTAAATGTTCTCTTAATCGGTTGGAACCAAGGCGGATTAGCGTTCTTCTTTTAAATTGTCGCCGTGAGAAGGGACTCCATAAGGTAATGTTCAAACCGGTCGAAACCAGCGTATGGCCCCGCCAAATGTATAACCCTTGATTTCCACCATAGATCGTCTGCTGATTTTGTGGTGTAGAAAATATTTTCTCATACATTGTGAATCAACGTTTAATGGTCTCCTTCTTCCATCTAGGGGAAGTTCACCTCGCATTGGATAGTTGGGATGGGTCTTAGGAGCCTCCTCCTTTGGAATCATCTCTTCGGGATTGGTGTGACTGGGTCAGAGCTCTCCTGATGTGATTGATTTGCCTGGTGGTGCCCAAACCCAGTTGATAAAAGAGTCTAAATCTTATCCTCCTAAAGTTCTAAATTTAGCATTGATTGCCTCCCCATGCCATAGTATATGCCTCAAATCAGAATACAAGAGATCTCTTTCTTTTGCTATTGGTAATTGTATAGGGTCGAGAGAAGTGGTATGTGAAAGGGCTGATGGATGGTGGATGTAGGTTGCAATTTAGGCTTTGTTTAGATTGATTATGGATTTGATTTGTGGCTTTGGTGGAGCCTGAGGGGCTGTGATGGTGGAAAGGGTTAGGGAAAAAGTTTTTAGAATCAGGTAGATGGCAGCAGGACTTGATAGAAATCAATGGAAATTACGCTGAGAATATGTGTTCTTGTAAAAGAATTGTAATAAAATTGACAGCGGTTTCTACTCTAAAATTTCCAACAAAAGCCGAGAGATTTAAGGAGGAAATTTGACAACAAATCTCGATTTATATAACAGCAAAATGACCAATTTAATCAAAGAAAATTTCAACAGCAATATAACAGCAAGAAATTAGTTCGCGTTAACAGAATTAAAATGAAAAATTTCAACAGTTTCATGACCTAAAATTTCATGTAAAACACAATAATGTTTTTTAGAGATGAATTCACCAATAGATCAATTTAGATGGAAGCCAAGAAAACCAAGTGTATAAGAAATTTAGTTAAAAAAGGATTGCAAATAGATGGGTTAAGGTAACAATATTAGCTTACGTACTATACTTCAATCTCAGAAGATGGATAACTTTTTTTAGCGACAAAAATAATTAGCAAGAACATAGGAACAATTTTTTTTGGTTTTGAATAAGGATAACTAAATTGCAGCAGCAGTAAGGTAGGAAACCAGAACCATTTGCAATTCCGGGAGATCAAAGGATGATCCACATGGTGAGTGGAGATGGAATTGAATGACGATCTTTTAACAACCAGAGAATTGCTTGGTGACTGTGGGGGGAGCTGGATGGTTGTGGAAGGCATGAGACACCAAGAAGCTGCTCGAGCACTGATGTTAGAACACTTGCAAATTCTAAGCTTGGGGTTGATCTCTTTGGGGATGGGTCCCCTTGGAATTCTATAAGGGGTTCCTTCCTCCAAATTGCTGCTGAGGCTGCAGAAAAGATTCATCTATTGCTTGTTAAAAGAATGAATACATGTATTATTTATAGGACCCACAACCTGACCCCATTAGGACTCCTACTCAAGACTCTATTCCACAACTCCCTGATGCTTCTCAGAACAACTCCATTATGACTCTTAACCCCTAGCTGGCCTCTTCACACTCTTTAATAGGGTCGGCTAGATAGGTTTAATATGAATGCCCCCTCTCAATTGGGGGCTCTAGCTAGAGTCCCAAAGTCCCTAGCAGGGGCCACTATCAGATCCACTTCTTGGGTCTTCAGAGGGAGGGGCGAGGGACAACCTCAAGAGGAGCAGAGGAGAAGACCTTAGGTGATATCCACTTGATCCTCTCTCCCCAGCCATCAAAACAAAAGGAGAAGAGGCAGTAGGAGAAGCCTTGAAAAGTAGAGTCATTATAGGAGGAGCCACCGTGATTGGAGGCAATAGGGCTGGGATCTGACCGTTGATAGGAAGATCAGTTGGCACCCATCTTAGAGCACAGCCGAAAATCATCGCCTCCTAGAAAGGTTTGACAGAATAGAGGAGAATATCAGTGTGGCATCTCCCAGAGCCCTTGTGAGAATCGATGGATCAAAAAGCATGTGAATCAGATCACAATCCAAATCCAGGAGAGGGAGGACCAATAGCATCGGCCTCTCGGATCCCTCCCTTGTTCCGGCTTGGTTGACCACCATAGGCCTTTCCGGTATGATGATCACCAATGCTACTCAACTTTAATCGAGGCCAACAGATTGGTATCCAAGCACAAGGGCAAATCATCTTTTTTGGGTGGTAAGCCATCCAGCTTGAAGGGGTTGTTCCACCTCTCTCTAGAGATCAACCCCTTGGGAGGAAACCGACAAAATAGGAAGAAGTCCAGAGGGGTTCGAACTAAGGAGGGAAAGCTTCAACTTTTATGCCCGGAAAACACAACCACATTTGAAGCTGCATGCAGAAAGATTCTCATAAGGAGATAGCCTAAAAGATGCCTTCCTTAGGTCTTGAGCCAACACACCCCCCCCCCCTCTTCCCCTTGAGGGGTTTGGTGAGATGGAATGTCGTCAAGGACACTCACATAACACCCTCTCTCCATGGAGCAAGAGCGTTCATTGAGAAATCATGGGGTCTAGAAAGCGGTACAAGGAGGTGACACACTCATGATTCCAATATTCAGCGGAATGAATTGTGCCAGGGCAGAAAACCAGGGGGATCCTCCTGTGAGGAGGCTTGAAATTGGCTCTCCCCAGTGAGCCAGATCCCCCAGGGGCAGTCGCGAGCACTTAACCTAATAAATGGGAGGCAGAAAGAGACTAGAGAGCTCAAGAGATGGGTGGATTGGGGCCTGTTTTCTCCCATAACCTTAGAAAACCAAGTATCCTTCTCTAGTAGTAAAGAAGAGAGCATCACTCTACACTCCACCTTATATTCTCATCTCAAAAGATGTACAAAATTTTTATACATGTTGTTTTCTATTTTATCCATAACTCCTCATAAATAACTGACAAAAAACAATTATGATGCTTACTAAAACTTCTTTTAATCTAAATGGAAAATGATGATAGTACAAATTCCCAAAGGAAGCCAATTTCTTAATAAACAAATGTTTTCATTATGCAACAGGGTATTAAGGAGAGTTAAAGTGAAGTAAAGTACAATTTCAATCTTCCTGTTTTTGTTAATGATGCCACATGAGGAAATCACTGCTTTACAACCGATAAGATTCATCAAGCTTACAGACACTCGCAATAGAAGCAGAATGAAAATGAGATATTACATTCAAGGTAATTAATCAAATAACCATACAGATCTTAATCCAAATATCTCATTAATTCAAAGGTAATTAATGAGATATTACATAGATTTAATCATTTATCCCAAAATAACCATCAGAAAGAATATCAAAGCAATCTAATTTGTCCACAGTGCAAATTTTGTTTTCTCACAATTAAACAGTGTATTATCACCTCCCCACTCCAGCTAAGATAATTGTTAAATCCTTTTAAATGCATAAAGAGATCCACCTTGCCTCAATGGAACACCACCATGCGGCAATAGTGTATAGAACAACTAGGCATGTTGGTCTGGGATATTATCAGCTTGGTCCTGCTCAGTCTGACTGTTTCATCCATTGCCAGCAATGTCATCCTTCTTTCTGATGCAGAAACTTCAAACTTTTAAAACTTACATCTATGTTAATTCGACATCTGACCATGACTGTTGCATCAGATGGAAAGAATGTCTACAAATGGTAATTTTCTGATGAATACATCCAGTTTGAAACTTACCATCTAACCAACATATATCCTGCATGATCAGTGAGCCCTTAACTCATTATTTTATTATGGATGTTAGATCTTAGGTGAACCATCACCCTGAATGAACAACACACCAATTGTAGTTAGTTTCGGTGTTGTTCAATCACCATTTGTCCCCGCGGCTGCAGGTTCCATCTTTAAAATGGTGATAGAAGCACCCATCCGTTATAAAAAAGATATCTCGGTCCTCGATTTTTTTGCTTGCTAAATTTATTGATGAGTGGCAGTCAACGCACATCCGGACATTCTTGGAGACACATATAGGGATGTTAGCACGAGAGAGAGATAATGCCTGACGCTGCAGAAAGCTTTTTCAGTGTGGTAATAAGGAAGGGATCAACTTCCTTGATCACAGAACACAATATTCTGAGGAACATACCACCCCATTTAGCATTCCATCAGCATTAACTTTCCCACATGGCCAGAATTGTCTCCATTTCAGGATGGGAGCTATCTCCAGATTTAAAGGAGTGGATGGCACTGTTTTATTCTTATCCAGGCCATATGTCAACCATCTTTATCCCCTCATCGCATTCCTCATGGTACTAGCAGAATCCCACAAACCCGGACATGGCAGATGTTATGAAACTCCAGGATTCAAAGCATTTTGAGGTTCTAACTCAAAAAGTGCCCCCCTTGCTGCCCTTTCTCCGATCTCATAATTTAGATAGTCTACATGCTTTAAGAAGAGTAGCCCACAGGCAAGCATCCAGGGTCTGAATGGAATTCTCTGATGAGATCCAGAGACTCAGTAAACCTGCAGTACCAACATATCAAGCATGTGGTAAAGTGTCTCCAGGAATGGAGAAACTCCAAAAATATCCTCCATCATTTTAAAAGCTTCAGCCTTCATCTACAAAACCTTCTTTGGTTTGCATGCAAAGGATTGCAAGTAAAAAGTAATATGGTCCGCTTGATACCAGATTGCTGCATTTGTTTTAAACAAGCTTAGGCATCCGTGAGTCATTCTGTGGAGTGAATAACCAGCCATCATGTGATTCATATTACCAAGTCCTTTTCAATTACACAGTCGAATAACTAATTTGGCATCTTTAGCCTGCTACCACATTTTGCATACATACATATTTATCAGGGGTGCTTGCTAAAATGAAGGGATGCCATCAGGGTCTGCCCTTTCAATCGCATTATGCAATTCTCTGCCCAACCTCAGAACCATTATATTGCTGCAAGACAACAGTAGATCATCAACGAATGGGAACTAGGAACAAAGTTCTGCTCTAACATTTTCAAATATAGCTTCAAGCAGCTTCTGGATGTCATTATGATTGTGACCTGCCATGGTACATTCAAGACGACTATTTTTGTCTTTCATTCCATGAAAAACCTGGTAGTAGAAGACATGTCACAACATTTCGTGATACATGTCAACCAATGCAATTTGAAAACAGAAGACATTAGGACTCAAAACTATTTCTCAAAATGAAGCCATGAACTCCTTTCCAGGAATGATAACTTGGTTATTTCATGCAGACTGAGAGAATAGAATTAATGGTTACAGCATTAGGCTGGATTATCATATCCAACATGCCAATCAGAACGCTAGAATATCTTGTGCTGAATCTATTTTTGGTAAATTGTATCTCTCTAAACAAATCCAATGCCCCATCATTAAGATTCAGAATGATGTAGCCAGATGTTAGTGCATTCATAGAAACAACATTGGGCTCAAACCTTCCGAATAATTCTTCTAAATAAAAACTATAAAGGGCTTCATCTTTTGGCCCCTTCTGTACAGCAATAAATGTATTGTAGGTGATCATAATTAGGCACAATCCATCTTTCTGCATCAAATCATAAGATCCAGGGCTCCTACCATCTTATCCTCATCAGCATATGCAATCAATGTATTCCCACACAGGCACATATCTATTCTCCAGATCAGCAAACACTTCCTGCAAAACCACTCTTTCCAAGACTTGAGATATATCAATCAAAGACTCCACCTAACGAAAACGTTCATCTCATTCCATCTCTTATATCACATGAATGCAATTCTGCCTAAGATTCAAAGCCGTCAGGCCTGAGCAAGAGGAAGAATTTCTTGCTATCGTGACATTTTGGTTTCTCATGCAAGCACATTTGTCTGAAAATTTCCAGTGCATCATCAAAGCACCCATTCTGAACAAGACCAGACAAACTCCATTCCAAGAATTGGTGCCTGGCTGAAGTCCATTTTCAAAAACTGTCCAAGAAGACACATGCTGGTTCCCCTGTTCCGAGTAAACCCAGAAATCAATGTTCTACGATATCAAACCTGGTCGAACCCTATTCTCCCTCATCAGACTGAAACATAGCCAGCCACATCCAGCAACCCAGTCCGCATAGTACTGGGACGAGAGCGGTCTACGAGTGACATCCTTATGGGCATCCATCAAAGAACGTGCTGAGGGTGATATCTCCACTTTGAAATACATGTCAACAATAGAATTTGACGACTATGTCGACTCCAGAGAGCAGTAATCACATGCCCATGGATTTGCCCCCAGTCCTGCAGTTCGGAGCAGGCCTTTGAGGATCTTCGGGTGAGGGAACCTATCAGGCGTGGTACTGTCCGGCGATCATGGAGGCGAGCACTTGAGATCATTGCCGCCCACCCACCGCCGCGACCGGGTAATGGAGCTGATGAGTTTTGGCGCAGGAGCGGGCTTTCTGGGGCGTTTCTGCTGAACGGGTCCCATGACTTTGGGGAGATATCGAGAACTGATTAAAGACGTGGCGGTGCAGCATTGTGGACCTGGAATGGGTCGCCGGGACTGGAGGGAGGGGTGAAGAGGGGTGAGAGGGACGGGCTTTGGAGGGAGGGAAGGATGTGGAGAGGGCTGAGGTGGAATAAGGAATGGCGGCAAAGCAGCAAGTGGCATTTTTTTGCCCTTCTTTACCATAAAAGATCGAGAAAAGAGAAGAAGCTGCCGCAGTAAAAAACCGCCCATAACCCAAAGCAGATCTTGTCTGAGAGACCAAACACAGCCAAGATGCTGAGCAACGAGCAAAGATCGCAGATTTTTTAGACCCTGGAGAGTAGACATATGATGGCCTACTATCCTGTTTGGTTAAATACAGGATTTGGCTTCAATGACCACATCAGCCCTGAAAGTTTGAAATGGGTGATAGGGGGGGGGCCTGGTCCCAAAAGATTTGTAAGTACACGTGTCATGAGAAAATCACAGAAGCATGAGTAAGACATACACAAATAATGAAAGATCAACCTAATGTCTCCACAAATATATCCCCATTAGCCAAAGGGGATCGAGGCCAAGAAAAAAGAGGTGAAGGATCGAGGCCAAGAAAAGAGAAACCTAAACACCTGAATTAGGTGCAGGGAGACTTGATGCCTTTTCCAGCCTCGCATGATGGGAGCTCCAGAACCTAGCTTTCCGGGGAGGGAGAGGTGAAATGCGTCGGAGCAAATGGAAAGCTACTTAGATGACGATGGAAGGAGATCAACCCTTACCACCAATACACTGACTCCATGATTGCTTGATCCGGTATCGGACCCGATTAGCCTTGATGCATAATTGAAGGCAGTGAACATACCTTTGTGCAGCTGCTTTCAAATCGCCAAAGCAAAGAACATGAATTACTTTAGGTGGAATAGCCACGGATAGAAGGATGCATGTGACTATAAGTTACCCTAGCATCAATGCGAGAAATCATTATGAAGACGCGATTGAAAAAAAAAAAAAAAAAAGCAAGCAAAAAGGTAACTTTGAAGCATCTAATAGTATTGGAAAATAATATAAATGCAGAGATGATTGGTTTATTGGCTTTGCATTTCCAACGAAGGAAGAGGAGCAGTGAATCCATCGTTCCTTTTGAGGGCATGTAGATGTAAAGAATAACAACGAATATGATCTGAGATGAGACTATCCATGCATTTAGGGTTTCATGGAATCTATTATGGCAAGAGATTGACTGTGCCTAAAGAAACAATTATATGCTTGCTATTATAATACCTAACTTATTTTATGGTGTAAGTTGCGGATTAAGACATGTCTAATGTAACATGTAGTTTTCGTATCATTTTACAATGATGAAGCAACTGACTGTTGATTTGATGTAACTGAAGAAGAAAGAAAGTTATTGCATTTATGAATTATTATTCAAAGATATGCGATTCTGGATGCTTAAATTTGTAAGAGGGATGATAAGGTTGTCTCTTGGCACATATTAAAATGGCCATCTTAGCCATTTATGATGTTCAACATGATGATTGCTTTCGGTGGACATCATATGGATGCCATGACGTTTGCTTACAATAACAGCTGTTTCTTCTTTACTAAGCATTCCATCCTTAAATTTTATTGTGAAAACTAAGAAAATATGCTGTATTGGCTTTTTAGTACCCCAGTAGATGGGGAAGAAAGACATCGCTGGTTTGTATTTGTTACTTTTTGCACTTGCTTTGTTAAAATTCATACATCTCCATGGTCCACTTACAAAGGCCTAATCTCCCAGTTTTCTTCATATCCTTTAGAACCCACAAAAGATAAAAGGTTAGAGAAAATATTCACTTGAATCCACAAGCAAAATATCTAAAAATTCATATAGATAATGTAAATTTATAAACTTTTATAAGTTCTGAATAGTTATACAAACAAAGGGTCAAAATGGTCCACCTAATATCTATCACAAGTATCCATATGATAACCTTTTATTTATAAGCCTAAAGCAGAATATAAACCCAATTAAAATGGGACTATTAAGCCTTCGATCGTCTCCTCTATATGTCAGAAAGCATGAATATACTAAAAAGACACAGGCATAAGATAAGTACTATATTAAATATCATGTTTAGAAGTTTGTCTCATGACATTCTCCCCCACTTATTCCTTTCACGCTCCCTGCCAAAGCTTTACCTATAACTCTAACCTCTATCTTTGTTGAGTTCTTCAACCTTCTGGCCATCTATAACCTAATGCACCTCTTAGCTCCCAAACTGCCTCCTCCGTTGTTTCTTTTTGAAAGAATAAATCTGATCCTCCATGTTGCCTTAACTCACCAATAACTTGAATTTAGTGTGGGGCAATGGAGCTGTTGATCCTATTGGTTCCTGTATGGATCCTTCAGATAAAAGAAGAGACCATCCTTAATACGTATGCTAGTCTCTCACAAATACCATATGTCTTTGAATTATGGATGTTGAGATTTAACAAGCATCAGCCTCAGAACTTTCAAGTTTTCTAATCCCTTCCTCCACAAAATATCCATCACTTCTTCCTCTAAGAGTTTATGTCCTTTGATCATTCAAGGAAATCACCGCCTCTGCCCATGTTCATCTTTTGCGTCGGCTCTTCTTCATTTTGGGTACTTCATCAAGTTAAACCCAAGTCGCTTCTATTCCTCAAGATCTGATGGGTGGCCCTCACCACCATTCCACACCCTCCCTTGAGTCTAATTCCATAGCTGACTCCCAAGTATGTTTCCTCATTTGTTGTTTTAAGTTGCTCCCCACTTGATCTCGAATGCATCCACTAATGCATTCTTCATGGTGATCATGGCTGACTCCTCACCTCTTTGCTCATTCCATTGGCCTTCATGGAGTTGTTGTTTATTGAGGTAATCCTCCCTTTCAATGTGCTGGCCATTACACATGATTCTCCCTCTAGAGAACCGGGCATCCATCTCTGGATAATCGTCCCACTGAGCAACATCTTCTTCAAGCTTCAAGAGACCATCATCCCCTTTGACTACTTCCATTTGGTTTAACAAACATGATCGTTTCAGCCTCTCCAAGAATACACTTGTTTTGTTAAGGTACTTCTCCTCATAACATGTGTGGTTCATTTACACGATTCTTATCCGGGAGAAAAAACGGATCTATTCTCCCGATAATATCCCGCTGGAGCAACATCTCTTCACGGTATTCACCATCCCCTTTGACTCCTCCATTTATCAACAACCGTGGCATTGTTCCTCGCTTTCCCCCTAAAACGAGACTTATTAGATTGTGACTCAATGTCATAACCCCATTGCACCTCTAAGGCCTAGCAACATGCTAAACTCATGATAATTTTAGCCTCCTATGACGGATCCTCCACATGCCAAAGAGAAAAAGATTTAATGCTCCATGGTATCGAAGTTTGCTGGTTTCGGATGGGCAACTAACATTCCACGGATAGCAACCCTACATGAGTATTAATCCTTCTCGAGTTAGCAATTCCTCTCACCTGGAGAGCTTTGGCATAACTCTTTAATGAGCAACTCATTCCACCCTCGCATTGTCTTTATCCTTCGTCACTTCGCCACCTTTGAGCACCATCAAGAAGTTGTCAATGTCGAGTCAGATTCGAACCAGCCTATCCTAACTTACCATACTCCACACTTTCCAAGCCATTGCTCATGGTGCCCTTTGTGAATACCGGCTATTCCTCAATAATGTCAATTTATGCCTGGCCCGAGCTTAATTTCCTTTCCCGTGATTCCATGCTCGTTTTTCTCAAATGGTCAAGACGTAGGCCGATCGTCCTTTACCAGCCCTACTAGGTCCCTACATTTGTATAAGTGTTTCTATATGCTTGTCCTGGCTGATACCATCTATTGCTGACCAGTTTAGGTTTTTTAAGTCAAGCAGAACACCTCAGAGACTGGCCTCTAGTCAACCTCCTGAATCCCTCTCATGGTCCTTTAGGACCCAACAAAAGAGAAAACGGTTAGAAAAACGCCCACCTGGGATCCACAAAGCAAAACATTTCGGAAACACTTTCAGATAATCCAAAATTATAAAGATTTTACAAGTTTTCCTAATAATTACACAAAAAGGATCAATCAAACGGTTCATTGTAAACGAATATCTCACAAGTATCCACATGATATAACTTTTATTTACAAACCTAAAGCCACTCAAACCCACATAACCAAATGGGACTATTAAGCCTTTAACCATCACTTTTATATGTCAAAAAGTACTTAACATACCAAAAGATATTTAATACATAAGTGATTACATCAAACATCCTATTTTAAGTTTCGAATGATGCTATAATCAAATCTTTATAGTATATTTGTACTTGAGTAGTCATGCAAGCTATTGGAAAAAGCAAATATAAGTGAGTTTGTTCCATTGTTTCCAATGATGTTCCATGTTAGATCTGAAAGTGTGTTGCATTATAAAACAATCATCATCAAGGCACATTATTCACTAAAAAACATCCTGAGGCATCTGGGAACCTTCCAAGGATCAGATAAGGATTATAATATATTGTTTATATTTTCAAGTTAGCATCATCGAACTGTCATCCATTCTAATCATATGTTTTAAGTCATTCCCAAGATGTTTTATGATCAAGGGGGTTTTATATACGGATTTGCACCGTCTTCGGAGGGTGTGGTGATGCGGTCATAGAACTTGAATGATTCTAAGGACATTTTATGACCTTGATTCTATTGGAACGAACTTGTTCAAATATTATAAAAAGATTGATTTTCATTAAAAAGAAATATTCATACCTCAAGAAGAAAAAAAATAGATTAAATATTTATGGAATGACAAGTTAAATTGATTATTAGTTCTTCAAAGGTGTTTTTGAAAGAGAATGATTTATTTTGAAGATAATTAATGTAATGTATCTTTGACTATATAAGCTCAGATGTTGGGTTATGAAACATATATTAAAGAGTTTTCGAAGAAAATAGAAAGATCAAAACTTGTCATACTCTTCCTCTGTTTTGATAACTCTATCCTTCTTCCTATCATAAGATCAACATTTGCATCAAATCTTATGTTAAGTTATGACCTCTTCAACTGGTACCATCTAACTCTAGATTCTAAATTTACAAAGAAAATTATGATATATGGTGCATCCAAATGAAAGTTTTCTGTAGGCTCCCAAGATACATGGAGCAGGGAAGATGCAGATGGATTTGGAACCAAGTAGAAAAAGGAGCAATAAATGCAGAAGGGAAAAACAACAAAAAAAAAGAAGGAAGAAGGAGAAAAATACTTTGTTTAACATCTACCAAGGGGTTTGAGACAATGTCTTTCTAGATCATCATTCTCAGTAAATAGACAAAGAGGCTTAGGAAATATTCAAAAAAGCATTTGGTGGTGTTGATAAGATAAAAAGAAAACTTGCCCTACAAAGCTTTTTCCATGGAGGTTTAAAAAATTACAACAAGATATTTCTGAAACTATTTCTGATTACTTTTTTAAAAATCATTTCCATTGTTCATCAAATGAAATGAAATGGTGAAGAAGTAAGTGATCAAAGAATAATAGAAAATATCTAGATCTCTAGATCCAAAAAGTTGATTTTATTACATTATTGAAGAATCTAAGATTTGGGAAAAAAATGTCTTTGGAAGAACTTATGGTCCCTCTTCAAGACCATGAACAAAGGATTACAAAAAAGAGAGAAGAGAAACTATGGAGCAAGACAAAAAACTGAAAACACTCTTGAAAATAAAGATGAATCAAATTATCAAAGAGGAAGAGGATCGGAGGACACAAAGAGTAAGAGGAGGTAGAAATCAAACTGATCAAGAATCTCCAAACAATGAAGATGGTGGAGAAAATTCCCTAGCCAAAGAGTTCGAGGGACATGGTCAAGGCCATGGATGTGTGACAAAGGAAACTCTAAAAGGTCTAAAATAATGCTATATTTGTAAAAGGTATAGAGACATTACTCTTATGAATGCTATTATAATCCAATAATCAAGGTGATAAGATAAATTTTATTAAGGAAAAAAGAAGAAAAGAACGAAAATTAAGTTTTGCTAATAAGTTATGATAATTTGAAAGATGATGGTATCTTAGATATGGAACCTTGAAATCACGTATGCAAGCATCAAAAGAGTCATTTTTAGGAAATATATAAGTTACTCTAGGAACATTACATTTTGGTGATTTGTCTCAAAAGACTAGCAAAAAAGGCAAAAATCCTTTGAACTTAATAATGGCAAAAATTATGCATTTCACATGTTTATTATATTTCTGATATGAAAAATAATATTTTAAGTGGGACAACACTTTTGAAAAAAGGTTATGATATTGAGATGAAAGATATGACTCTTAAATATGTGACAGAATAAAACATTGATATTGCATATGAAAATGACAAAAATATAATGTTTCCTATATTTTAGTATTTTAATTTAATCAAATTGTTTAAAAGTTGATATTATAGATATTTTCTATACTATGGCATCTTAGATATGCTCACTTAAATTTTGAGGCTTTTTAAAAAACTAGATAATATGATGACAAGAATGCTAAAAATGATCTGCCCATCAAAATTATAAAGTATGTGTCATGAATAAAAGAAAGAAAGCATTTTCAAAGTTAGAAGTGTTAGGATCAGAGCAACTAGGGGGTGAATTAGTACAGGAAAAAATTTTTACAATTTTAAAAAATTCATTTCGGGATAAAAGCAATTCCATTTAAAAAATGGTTTTGATTCATATGTTTTGGAGGAGAAGTTGAACTTGAAAGCTTTCAAAAAAGTGCAAAGAAGATAAGAAGGTTTGTAGTAATATAAATTGCACAAATGAAAAAAAACCAGAATTTAGTGCTGGTCTGGCCATTTTCATCATCAGCCCACTTTCGGATTCCCTCCTCCACGAGTCACCAATACCTAACGTCCACTAAAAAGACTTTCCTTCAATAGATGAAGACCGGAAGATTTTTTTTATAGCTTTCTCCTTTTCCCGTTTGGGAGAGAACTCATAAGTCTCCTCCTCTTTCTTGGATAGTTACAAGGCTAAGAGATGAAGGAGTGAGAACTCCTTTCTAACTTTACAACACTTTTAAGACTAAAAAAATTTAAGATAAGTCATTGCGTGTCCTAACATTCTTATCTTTTATAGGTTTCCCAATTTTTAAAATTGGAGCCAAAAGTGTCACATCCCTCGATTCTAAGTGAATGCATTACCACCGTCATTACTAGACGGTACTAACTTGATTTGATTTGAGGCGATTTACCACCACCCAGAAAAACTTTAAAGGCAGTTACCTCCCATTTATGTCTTGAGGGCTGAAGTATCGCTCAATTCTGTTAATTCAACTTGTTAAGGGCCCAGTTGCCCCTAATTAAGTTAGTGGGTTATCTCCTCAATCCTAACTTAATTTTATACTCTAACTATGATAACAAAAAACATGATTACAATGCCAAGTTTTATTTCGCATCAATGTTTCCTTCCGTGAGCTTTGGTTCCTAGGCTAACTTCGGCAATATTCAACAGGACCGAACCAGCTTCCTGAATGAACTTCTCTTGAACTTCCTCTAACAAGCTTTTTTTGTCTCCCTGGATCTATCATTTGGTTCCTAGAACTTCCAAACAAACAATGGACTTCGAATAACTCTCGAACTCCCAATGAGATCTCAATCTGACTGACTACATAAACCCTACTTTATGTATTCTTTGCTATCGAGTTAATCATTGCACACTTTTCTCAACATATAGATTAGATCAAATTAACTTACAACTTCTGTCATCAAAAAACCGAGATTCAAACAATCTCTCCCTTTTTTGATGATGTGAAATCAGTGATTTTTGTGATAACCTTCCCCCTATCTATATGCTATATTGGAGAAAGATATTATTGAATTGGCTGGCCTTTGAATTGAGGAAAAACCGGATAATAAGTTCATTAAACTTATCAACATACAATCGTAATTCTATCATGATCTAACATTCCCAAAATATGATGTCAAGTATTTTCAAAATGATGTCAAGGCATGACATCCATTTTCAAGCATTATATTTCAAATATGAAAGATGATAAAAATAATAATTCATCATTCTATGGCAAGATATCCAATTGTAAATAAGTGTTTAGCTCTAGATATCTCATAATGAAAGAAATTTATCAAGCAAACATTTTAAGTATATATGATGAAAATACATTACATACATTTGTTAATAATTACCATATTTTTTGGTATTATTTCTCCCCTTTGTCATCAACAAAAGGAGAACAATTCAACAATGCAAAGTGTGGTAAAAAAAATCAAGCAAGTTTCATACTCAAAAGTTCTCATCATTAAATGTTATCAATATTATTAAATAGATTTGAACAACTTCTCCCTTTTCATCACATTTTGCATGAAGAAAAGGAAAGAAGATAAGAGAGAATCCATTAAGAACTAAATTTGTGAAATGATTTGAATCAAGTTAAAAATGATGAATAAGTTTTCATTAAAAAACATGCTTTCATTTGAAAAAAGAATAGATTTATAAAAAAGGATCGAGATATCCATATGAAATAAATCCCTAATGTTATAAAGCAATTATCATACATGAAAATTCATCTTTCAAGATTAAGATATCCATTGAATTCCTTGATTTTTTCATAGGAGAAGAATTGGAGAGGAGTATCCTTATGAAGGGGATTCACTAATAAAACTCATAGTGAAAGAGCATTACATCAAATTCATTTCGTTAAATTCATAAGAGTGAAATCCATGATAGATGCATTTGGCTTCAATGACTTCCATGTATCATTAAACATCAAGATATTTAAATGTATAAACACTTTTATGCATTTTATAAAATGTTCGTCATAGCCTTTCATCACTACTTGCATGAGGGTAATATCATTAGTGCTTATAGCACTCAAAAGCTAAGAATCATATTGCATTATGTAGGATTAAACTTTTCAATATTCAATAGAGATCATCATAGAAATTTTCAGCATCAAAGTAAACATAATATTGCATCATTGTATGATAACATGCTCATTATTTAAGAGATCACAACATCATAGAAATTTTCAGTATCAAAGTAAACACGGATATACGTCATTATATGATAACATGCCATCATTTAAAGAGATTACAATATCATATAAACTTTTTAGCATCAAAGCACAGAATTCCAACATCAAAGTAAAACAACATTTTAAGTTTGCAACATCAAGGTAAACAATTTTCAGCATCAAAGCACAGAATTTAATATCAAAGTAAACATCATTTTAAGTTTACAATATCAAGGTAAACAATTTTTCAACATCAAAGCACTGAATTTCAACATCAAAGTAAACAACATTTTACGCTTCATAATATGAAGGTAAACAACATAGGGATTACAAACATCAAAGTTAGCAAATAAAGAGAGATTTCTTCCACCTCTCCTTTTGTTATCAACAAAAGACATATACAACTTATTCAGTGGTGGAAAAGTCCAAATATGAACAAGATATTAAGTTGATGAATCTGCAACTCCAGTTAAAATTTGATATTGGATATTATTCAAAATTGAGTTCTTATGTCACGATAGATAAAGGAGATGTTTGCTCTACAGAGGTGATACCTCAAGGGACTAGGAGGAAATTGATTACCCCCACAAAAATTTGTGTTTCAAGTTCCGATTCATTGATTGCTTTATCGGTCCTTTCTAGATAGTCTAACCCATATGCCATTTCTGAATGGTACATTCCAAACTGTCAAGCAAGTTTCTATTTATGATACTAAATCTATCTAGGTTTTATTACTTCTTTGTTGGGGAAAGCAAATGTCATAAGCATAGAGTAGTCTTGTGATTAGGTCACCATGGAAGCATGTTTTATTTTTTGATGATTCAATCATGTTCTGTTAGATTAGTAACCAAAAAACAATTGTTATGTCCCTTCATAATCCAATACATGGTTGTTTAATTCCATTTGGCTTTAATTTATTCATGATGATATTTTTTGAGAGAATAATACTTATTATGATATGATAAAAATATTTTGGTGCTTAAAAGGTAGTAAATGTTCGCAGCTTTTGGAAGAATAATGAGAGGTTAGGATTACAAAAAATTGTTCATAGGCATCAGTGTAAGTAGTCCTAACTGATTCTTCATCCCATTGTCCTATAAAAATAACACCCTCTTTCTTTTCAGAATTCTATGATGATGTGTAAATTGTGCTATCCAGAATGGGTAAATATGATGTCCTAACAGATAG
Organism: Musa schizocarpa; assembly: GCA_900464855.2. NCBI lineage: Eukaryota > Viridiplantae > Streptophyta > Magnoliopsida > Zingiberales > Musaceae > Musa > Musa schizocarpa. Next base: position 62,475 of record UBIG03000085.1, read on the forward strand.
GTAGATACCGCTTGTTTTTCATCCATATACAAATTTTTGCAGAATAACTTAAAAGTCTAGGGGTAGATATGTTCAATATTTGAATGATTAGGAGAATGTCTAGATTAGCAAAACCATTGAATAGGTTCCAAATTTAATTAATTTATCTAACCACATATTTACCTTATGAACATCTACAGATGCTCTGTAACATGAAAATTTAATGACATATTGATGAGAATCAAAAAAAGTAGGGAATCATAATTCTCATATAACTCTCCTCTTCCTTTGTCACTAGAGGATGCTTAGAACCCATTGAGACTACAATTATGAGCAAAATAAGGAGCAAGAACAGGAGTTGCAAAGGAGAATCCACAATTTGATAGAGATTACCTAGTAATTTTTTTCTTTCAGTGTTCTAAAAAAAGAATGTCAGGAATTGATCCTTGATTTGGTATGAGATGAGGGTTTCCTTGGGGTTCTAGAGGAGGATCAATGAGAATGAGGGGTGGAGAGGTGTTTAGAGGGGTGGAGGAAAGGGATGTAGGAGGGCTTGGGGGTCTGCCGTCACCATTGACCTCTTATTTTATAAAGAGGCAGTAGGACCTGCCACCAGGACAACCGTTTCCATCAGCTGAGCAGTGCCACAGCTACATGCAGTGAGCACCGCTCACATTATTGTGTGGTGCTGTCGGGGATTCTAACTTGCAAAATTTTTATTGAGGCACACAACCATTTATTTACATCATCATAAGGTTTATCATGTAAAGATTCGTATCATATAAAAGATAAGAAGATTACATTGAAGGTGTACGTTCATGATTCATCATATAAAATACATACCATACTCAAACGCTATATAGAACTTGTATTAAAAAAAAATACCCGGCATGGTTATGATTCATCATGTATAAAATTTGTAGTAAAAGCATCATAAAACCCCAGGTATGGAAAAATGCATGTGGTCATCAGCGCAAAACTATTGATAGAATATAGATAAGAGAACAGAAGATAAGAAGAATTCATTGAAGAAGTTTTATTGAAAAAACTTTAACTTGAAAATGCATTAAAATTATTGAACAAGCTTTATTGAAAAAACTTTAATTTAAATGCATTAATATGTCCCTCCTATTTATATAGATTAGAGGATTTTTTATATCTAATAGATGGAGGATTTCCCCAACAGAAATAGAGGATTTCAACCTGAATAGAAGATTTCCTCAATGCAATAGAGAAAAATCTATTTGGTTATCATGCCCCACAAGATGGTGTCTCCTGTCAGGATACCAATCTTGGATCGATGCAAAACAAACGGTTTCTCAAGTTAGAGGCTTTGAGTAGGGCAAGAGTATATGATGTTATTGTCATATTGCTATGTGGCTAATGACAGCGATCAAGCCTTGGATTACGACGATGATGATTACAAAAGAGAGGAGAAGCTGCAATAATAGAGCAAGCTTATAGCAAATGAGAGAAAGAAGAAACAACAACTTAGGAGAAGAGCATATCACAACTGCTGCAACAGCTAAGACTAAAGGAAGTGGGGACTTGATGAATTCTAGACAGGAATGAACAAAGAGGGAGAGGATCATGGGGAGGAATTCTTGAGGGCTGGCGACTCTGCATCTTCTGCAAGAAGAGGTAGAGGAAGGGTGCAAGAAAGAATGCCAGGGGAGGAGAAGAGAAAAGAGGGTCTTGGCCCTTATCAAAGCTTCGAAGGAGGCCAACTAACCATCCTCGAGGGATCACATGGAAAAAACAGCTACTTTGAGATGAAGTCACAGTCCATGAGGCATACGATATTAGGATAGAAAGAATAGAAGATAAGAGAATAGAAGATAAGAAGAATTATTGAAGAAGTTTTATTGAAGAAACTTTAGTTTAAATACATTAACATGTCCCTCTCCATTTATATATATATTGAGAGAGGATTTCAACATATAATAGAGATTTTCCTTGTAGTTGGGGAATCTTATCTGCTATCAACTATAAGATCATGATTCAGTGGGATCAACAAAAGTCCTAAAATGAAAATTAACAAATCCATACATATTCAGATCTCTCAACATTCCTAACCCTCTTGTAATGAGAGATACAGCAAATGAAGACTCCATTTTTCAATTATCAAGAAATCCAAAAAATCCAGAAATTGTGAGAAAGGAATTCAAGTATAAAAATTCTGGAAGTTTCAAATAT